>OZ023268.1:112446327-112708827 GCA_964006375.1 Tillus elongatus
ATATATATATATATATATATATACAGGGTGCACAAAATTGATGATGCATGTGTAGGTATCTCAGAAACTAGAAAGATATAGAGAAACTGTTAAATAAGAAAGTTGTAGGCAATTTTATTACCAATGCAAGGCAGCTTATCTGACTCCCATAACTTTTTTTTGTTTTTGGGATTAAAATAAGAAAAATGGCACATTTCTTGAAAGTGCTATAACTTTTTTATTTATCAAAATTTTTAAATTCTGTAAATACATCTTCACAGCAGCTTTTAACGTAGAATGCAATTATCCGGTCAGATTTAATGTTTATTGTTAAATAATTGCTGGGAGATCGTCAACTTTTTTCCTATAGACGCCATATTGGATTTTGACAGTCTAAAAAAGACCATAATTTTACTTTTTAATGATGCATCACACATTACAAAAGAACGGTTAGAAATTTGAAAATAAACAAGATTTTAATATTTATTAATACATACAAATGGCAACGTCGCAATCTGTAAAGTAAAAAATATACGGCGCTTAATATTATTTCTTTATTATGATCAAGAAAAAATAGTAAGTCATTTTAAGCGCTGCAAGTAACATCATTTTCAATATTTTTATGCTGCTTAGAATGACTAGAATATTCCTGACAACTCAAGATATCCATGATTCGCAATTATTCCAGTTGCTTAGCAATTTGTGTTAATTGTTGTGACATTTCTTTAACAACTATTTAATGTTTGAATGTTTGACATTGTTTGAATTCTACTCAAGTGTTATTCGGTTGGTTTTTTTTTTGCAAAATTTTAATTGAGTTTTCAAGTGTTTAAATATAAGTATTCCAGTTAAAGATTAAGTTTGTTTATCACTAAAATTTAGAAATAGCAGCATGCAGATTTATTCTAATGTAGTAAAATTTGACATGCTTGCCTGTTACATATAATCTCACAGAAACGCTAATCTAGCGTTACGAAACTACGCTAACAGTTTTCCAGAAATACGTCAGCTTAATGTTCGATATTTTGCTAAGCTGGTAACAAATTTATTACATTTTTGATTCTTTTAAAGTCCCCGAATTTACATTTGTCAAACTAAAGTAATTTTTATCTCCCACAAATTTAAAAAATTTTGGTGAAAATATGGGTTGTTTGGAAAGGATAGCAGTTAGAAAGACATAATGGAATAGCAGAGATTTATGGTAAATGAAGGTGATGGTTGACATGTTAGAAGGTGCGAAATAGAAGAGCAAAATTATATTAAATTTGGTACGTCAAAATTTGAAGTTTATGGAATTTGGTGTAGGACTGTGAAAATATTTAGGATTCAACCTTCTAAATTGTGTTATATGATACCGCACAAGTCCCATAAGACTTATTGTATTAACATAATGTGTAATTTTTGCCAAAAAACAATAATAATAATAATAATAATAATAATCATAATAATAATAATAATAATAATAATAATAATAATAATAATAATAATAATAATAATAATAATAATAATAATAATAATAATAATAATAATAATAATGAAAATCGCGATCATGCAATCTGTCAGTTTTTTAAGAAAATCCTGCCAAGTCAACAAGAGCAGCCAAAACAGCATTGGATGTACCAAAATCAACCACTCAAAAACTTTAAAAAAAGCAAACACCATCCTTATAAACCAACGATTGTACAAGGATTTCGCAAAGGTGATTATGAACGTAGATTAAGATTTTTTTAACTGGTTTATTGATAAATGCCGTGAAAATCGACACTTTCCTCATCAAGTAATTTGGATTGATGAAAGAGGTTTCACAAATTCGGAAGTCTCCGAACATCACAACCATCATTACTGGGCAACTGAGAATCCAGAATTACGAAATCCCCCTAGATTTCAAACGCGCTCTGAAGTAAATGTATGGTGTGGAATCTATGGTAAGCATACCTTAAAAAGGTAGCGAGGACCCAAAGGTGTAGTCTTAATTTCTTAAATTGTAAGTTGCAATTCTATATTTTTATTTTTCAGGAAACCAATTAATTGGGCCATTTTTTTACGCCGATATACTTAATAGCCGGTGTTATTTTGATATGTTACAAACCCAAATAATCCCTGCAATCAGACAAACGGTGACGGAGATTCAATTTGAAAATGTTTGGTGTCAGCATGATGGCTGTCCTGCTCATAATTCGAGAGAGGTGCATACTCTACTCCGTAACTCATTCGGGGAAAGAATAATTTCAAATAGCGGTTCAGTATTACGACCAGCGAGGAGGCCAGATTTTTACTTGTGGGGACATGTAAAAAATGAAATTTATGTATTTGTTATCCATATATATATATATATATATATATATATATATATATATATATATATATATATATATATATATATATATATATATATATATATATATATATATATATATATAATATTTAGGTAGACGTAAGCGATCATTTGACGATAGTGAAGTATCAATAAATGCCCAGACGATACTGGTTCTGAGACAAAAATTAGGAAAATATTTTCAAGAATATTTAAAGTTGGGATTTACCAGCACTGAAGTAAATAAAGAAGAGACACCCTGTGTGTCATTTGCTCAAAGATTTTGGCAGCAGACAGCATGAAACCTAATAATGTTAAACGACACTTGGAAATGCTTCATAGTGAGTACGTTAGCAATCCCCAAAACATTTTTCATCTCCTACCGCCTAAAGCGATTTTACCTAAAAACAACTCGAACCGTTCGTTTGTCGAGTGGTAACTGTATACCAAATTTGAAGACGATATTTCAATTCGTTCCAAAGTTATCGTGGGTAAAAACAGACATACAGACCGACAAACAAACAAAATTTCGTTCCCAAATCATGTTATAAATATGTTCTGGTACTTTTTACGACGTTTAAGCGAACAAAAAATTTTGATAATCTTAGTTAGTTTGCTGATGCGTGTGAAAAAGGTGATAAGTCAAAAACAATACACTTGAGATAAATCCGGGGAAAAAATCATTTTTCTCGATTTTTACATATTTTGGCTGAACTTTTTGTGGAAAGCGTTTCAGGCTATCAATATAATAACATAGATCAAAAGATAATGTACTAAAATTTTCGCAAGTAAACTTAAAGTGTTCCCGAAAAACTTGGTCAACCTTATAGGTTCTATTCAAATTTGAAGCATTTAGTGAAAATTCGCTACCATAACGCACTTGCTGCGTCCCGAATTTCTTTTCTTACAAAGATGTATTATATTTCGATGGAAAATGCCAAAAGGCAATAACATAAGGCGTGTTCGATTAAAAAAAAAAGAAAATTTGAATCACCAATGACTTATGGGCCAGCCTGTAATTGTAGAAATATTTTTTTAAAGATGTAGCTCAAGACACCCTATAATTAATGTATACAATTTTTTTTCGAATCTTGCATAATAACGGATATATTGGGCTTTAAAGATTTTTTACGAAAAAATGATATACCATTAACCGATAAACTCTATAGCCAACACTACCACCGAAGCATCAGAGAAAGGGTCTATTTGAAATGAATTTTCTGGGAACATTTTAGTAAAATGGAGGCCAATGACGATTGAAACTAAGAGTTCAGGGTCTGTAGAACATTCTTCTTGATACATTTTCCTTCCACAGCTCATATTATTTTTAGGTTCGTTGTCTAAATATTACCAATTTTGACGTTTTAAATCGTGACTTTGACGTTATGATGAAAACCCAAATTTATTTTTCTTTAAATGCCTGTAACGTTTTTGTCCTTTAACCTACAGAGCTAAATTTTGGTAAGTAACTTACATATAATGATGTAAGCCCGCGCACCAAACTTGGTTGCCCTTACTTTGTTAATTCCTCAGATATATATTTTTTTTCGAAAGAAAACACAAAATTTTCCTGGAAAACCTTGGCGAATTTTCCTGGCTAACAAACCTATCCAAGCCACTTGTAAAAGGAAGGTACTCTCCAAGTTTTATCAAAATCGAGCCACTATTTTTTTTAGTTATAGGTGTGACACATATATATATATATATATATATATATATATATATATATATATATATATATATATATATATATATATATATATATATATATATATATATATATATATATATATATATATATATATATATATATATATATATATATATATATAAATGTTCAGAAAGTTTTCCGCAGTCTTAGTGTGAGACATACTTGGTTCTAGGGTTAAACCGCGTCCAGAATTTATGGAAACTCGACGTTTTGGCTCTCTCTGAGGCCTAGGGTTGAACACAATATGACCTCACAGACGATCTCCCGCGAGATTTGGGGAGTAGGCAGATTGAGGCTCCGTAATCGAGCTACAACAACCTAACACACCTTCCTTCACCGCTCTAAGGAGTAGGCAGATTGAGGCCTTACAGTGTCCTTACATATTTTCTTTACCTACCTTTGTCCACCACTCTAAGGAGTTGGCAGATTGAGGCCTTAGGTTGTCCTTACATATTTACTTTACCCACCTTTGTCCACCACTCTAAGGAGTAGGCAGATTGTGGCCTTAGATTTTCCTTACATATTTTCTTTACCCACCTTTATCCACCACTCTAAGGAGTAGGCAGATTGAGGCCTTAGGGTGTCCTTACATATTTCCTTTACCCACCTTTGTCCATCACTCTAAGGAGTAGGCAGATTGAGGCCTTCGAGTGTCCTTACATATTTCCTTTACCTCTTGAAAATGGCTCCAAAACAGGAGCCTAAACGTCGAGTTTCCATAAATTCTGGACGCGGTTTAACCCGAGAACCAAGTATGTCTCATATATATATATATATATATATATATATATATATATATATATATATATATATATATATATATATATATATATATATAAACATATAAAGTCTGAAACCGACCTCGGATTTGGGTTCCAGGGGTCCTAAATAGCACTCATTTGAAGAAATTTGTTCAAAATTCAAAAGTCGGGGTCTCCTCATTAGTGATTTTTTTTTTAAAAAAAAGGTCAGAGGTAGGTCAAGAAGAAACATTTTAGAAAACCAGACATAATTGATAAAATGTTGAAGGCACAATTAATAAATGAGAAGAGGGTTTATATTTTTGTAATTAAAATCAGATAACAAAATTAATGCTTCAGTGATTTCAGCAATTTGTTCCTTATTATAATAAGGCTGAAATATTTATTTTTGATGCCTTAATGGATAACGAAATCTCGTGCAGTCTACAAAGTCAACCTAACAAGAAACAAGAAATTTGTAGTTGGCTCCAATATAAATTTAAGTTTATTAATTTTCTGGTTGCTTAAAATTTAATATACCCATATTACTTTCCAAAGTAATAGCTTCCATTAATTCTGGAGGAATTATATTACACTAGGTTGATTAATGGAAGCAGTTCCAAGAGAAAATAAAGTCAAGAAAGATTTTATGGAAAATTTAGTGGATTCGTGGAGCTTACTAAGGAGACTAGATTCGGCAATATTCCTTTGTTACCTCAACGCGTTTAGGAGAAATATATGAGTCTTACATTCACTAGTAAAAGGCGTTTTGATTCACTCTAATTTTAAAATTATTTTTTCCAAAGTGAAGCATTGCTAATGGATTTTTTTATATTTTTGCTGAAGCCTGTTATTTCCCCAAAAATATGTGAAAAGACAAGACAAGTAGTAGGGAATATACAGTGTGTCCAATATTAGGATGTATCTCACTATGATGTTGGAAACCGTAATAGATACAGTTTTGGTTAAATGGGTAAAAAGTCACAAAATAAATGGCTACTAATACAAAAACAAAAAGATTTTTTTTTATTTTCGAGAAATAAATAAAAAGGAATTTTTGGATTTTCTTTTTATATCTTTCTGTTGTTATTATTAGAGTTAGAAGAAAACACATTTCATGAGAGCTACTTTTTATAGGCCTTCGCATGATAATGTTAATTTGAAAGTACGTTTCGTTCTCGAAAATCCCCGAGCAGCCTTTTTTTTAAATACGGGTTCTTGGGCTATTTTTAATTTTACATTCAGTGACAAGTCCCATATGGTAGTTTAATTGAGATTCGAATCTGTTTCAATGATAAGTACGGATCTGCATTATAACAAAGGTAACCAGAATGAATCTTTCTAATGAAAAATAAAACTGAAAAAGTAAAGTTAATGTTTTAGTGAATTTTCTTTAAAAACATCCACTAATGCGGAGATCCCGACTTTTGAATTTTGAAAAAATTTCTTCAAATGAGCGCTAATTAGGCCCACTAGAACAAATATCCGGAGTCAGTTTCGATTTATATATATATATATATATATATATATATATATATATATATATATATATATATATATATATATATATATATATATATGCGTGTGTGTGTGTGTGTATTACACCGATAACTCAAAAAATAATGGATTCATTTCAACAAAATTTGGAGAATATCTTCCTTTTGTTAGTGGCTTGGATAAGTTTGTTAGCCAAAAAAATCGGCCGAGGTTTTCCCGGAAAATTTTGTGTTTTCTTTAGAACAAAAATCATATCTCCGAAAATAACAAAGTAAGGACAACCAAATTTAGTACATAGTTTTATATCGCTACACGTAAATTACTTACCAAAATTTAGCGCTGTATGTCAAGAGACAACAAAGTTATGGGTATTTTAAGATAAATTAATTGGAGTTTTCCTCAAAACGTCAAAGTGACAATTTAAAACGTCAAAATTCGCAACATTTAGTTAAGGAATTTGCATCTAATACGGGCTATAGAAAGAAAATATCTCAAGAAGAATGTTTTACAAACCCTGAAGTCTTAGTTTCAACCGTCATTGTCCTTCATTTTACTAAAATGTTTCCAGAAAATTCATTTCAAATAGTCCCTTTCTCTGATGCTTGGCAGTAGTCTTATCTATAGAGTTTATCGTTTAATGGTATATTACTTTTGTCAAATTTTCGTAAAAAATCAATAAAGCTCAATATATCCTTTATTCTACAAGATATGAAAAAAATTGTATACATTAATTATAGGGTGTCATAAGTCGTTGGTGATACAAATAATTGTTTTTTAGTCGAAAACGCCTTATGTTTTTGCATTTTCCATCGAAATATAATGCATGTTTGTAAGTAAAGAAATTATGGACGCAGCAAGTGCGTTATGGTAGCGAATTTTGGTTAAATGCTTCATATTTGAAAAGCTCAATTTGCTATTAACCTATAAGGTTGACCAAGAAACGGATTTTTTCGGTTACACTTGAAGTTTACTTTCGGAAATTTTTGTACGTTTTCAAACAATAAAGTTATTTTGATGAAACATGGCACATTGTTTTTACTATATATGTTATACTGGTAGTCAAATTTGATGCCTGCTTTCTGAAAAAAAACACACACATTTGCTATTAAAAACATTTTTATGAAAATTCACTATCATAACGCACTTGCTGCGTCCAGAACTTTTTTTATTGTGTGAAGCTCGATAAAACTCAAAAATTCATGAAACATGTAACACAAACTTAATAGCCAGATTGAAAATTCAAAAATAATAACCATAAAAGCAAATTTTTTCTATGCAATTTCGATAAAAAGTGTGCGAGGAAAATTTAAGAAAAAAAACAGAAGACTGTGCTAACAAAAATCCACTAAAAATGTGTTCTATGAACATTTGCTAAAAAATAGTACTTGGTTAAAAAATTAAATATTTTTCACAAAAATTTCTTTAAACATTTTTTTACACGAAAATTTATCTAAACGAATTTCGTAAAAAAATTTAGCATCAAAACTTTGCCAAAAATACTTTCACACAAAAATTCTAATTTTTTCTATTTGAAGGAAATCCGCTAAAAAGTTAGTAAGAAAATTTGCTATTACAAGAACATTTTGTGTACAAGAATCCGCTAATAAAATAAATTTAGATTTGTACAATCTGATCTAAATATAGACGTAGACACTTCCTTTGCGAGTCCACAAAGGACATTTTCTTTTGCATGACGCTGCCCTAAAAATGAAAACCTGTTGAACAGAAGAAAACAAGCACTTGTGAAGCCACAGAAAAAGTCTCTACGGAACTATTAACCCATGAGCGCCCCAGTATCCTATTTATAGGACGCTGCATTAATAAATTTCCCAATACATGATGAATACCGGGTAGCATATTCGTATCTAGCGTACCGTATTGCAACTCGAATGCTTCCGGATATGACCGATTGCATCGAGTAAGTTATGCGCGCTAACGCATTTTACAAGTGTCGGGGGTGTCGTAAACAGTGCTCGATATCTCAAGTTGTTAAAATGGCTAATAATTTACCAATGCCACTAGCAACTGTGACGTTCAGTCTCATAAGCTTTATTTTTTGCAACGCACTCAGCTGCAGGGGGTATACCAGTGGGTTGCATAATTTCCACATCCAAAAACCAAGATGTATTTTCAGCTGGAGTTAATAATTTAAGAGAAATAATGCCGAAAATTAACCCGTCCGTCATTATTACGGATGAGGATTTAGTGGAACGCAATGTTTAAAAAAAATATTGGCCGAAATCAAGAATTCTGCTCTGTACTTTCCATGTACTAAAGTCGGTGTGGAAATGGTTAACGATGTCAAAAAACAATATACGAAAAGAAGATAGACAAACACTTTATGCCATGTTTCGTAAAATTTTAATGTCAATTAATAAAGATGAATTAGATGAACATCTAAAAGGATTTGAAAAATTCAAGCAGTATCCCCAATATCAAAAGTATATTAATGAAAAAATCGATAAGTGGTGCCTGTATTATAGAAAAGACTTGATAACAAGAGGCTCAAATACAAATAACTATATTAAAGTTATGTTTCGTTTATTTAAGGATATCCCATTGGAGCGCACCAAAGCATACAATTTACCCCAACTCACAGATTTTGTTATCACTGACTTTGAATATTACTATAAACAACGGATCTTAGATGTTGTATTTAATAAAGTTACTAAGTCTATATTAAGGCGTTTATGTCCAGATCAAAAGGATGTTACTTATAGACAGATTTGCGACTTGGGTGATATGCAATTCAGTGTTTCAAGCTGCAAATCAAGTGATATGAAATATCTTGTGGACGTGAAAATAAACGTTTGTTCTTGCCCTCAAAGTGAAAGTGGCAAAATTTGTAAGCACCCGTCTGCAATAATAATCAATTATAATGTAAGTGAAGTCTGTAATACACTAACATTAATTAGCCGAAATAATTTATACCAAATCGCCACAGGTAATAAAGCAGCAGACGAGTTGTTTTTACCGTTAATTGTAAACATGCATCTGTATCGGAAAATATAAATAAACAGTGTACAAAAGGCAAAAGTATTAGTGCTGAAAGTTTAAACGACATGAGTAGTTCTTCAGACGATGCTCTCGAAGTTAATAATTTATTCAGAGGAAGCCCAGAAATTAATATAACTGCAAGGCAGGAAGCTACAAAGAAGAAATGGGACCAATTTATAAATCTTCTTAGGGATACAGTAAAAAATATCGATGTAGATCCAGAAGGTTATATACCGGCTGTTGAAGTTTGTCTAAATTCATATAATAAAAATATTAATTCCGCATCAACGTTAATGAGTTCCCTATACCACGCTTTTAAGCCAAATAATGATTCTCTGTGAAATCGACAACACAAAAAATATCTAGAAAGGGGAAAAAGATATCAGTGCAACCCACTTATATTGCAAGAAGGAAAGTCCAAGCTTGTGAACGTCGAAAAGTACAAAGTGGAAAAGAGTTTCATCTTTCACAAAAAAGAGATTGAAGGCCTCTCATCGTTTGCAGGCATGCGTTGATAGAAATATACAAATAGGCGACAATAAGTTTGCAAAATAGAGACAGAGTTGGACATTTATTTTTTAAATGTTTTTTTCTTCTTTAATGTCCTTTTGTGATGTTCTCTCCTTATTTTTAAATAATATATTTATTTTGTATACGTAGTACCTAATACATACCTATTGGCATATATGGCTGTATTATTTATATTCATTCGCCTATATATATATATATATATATATATATATATATATATATATATATATATATATATATATATATATATATATATATATATATATATATATATATCATTAGTGCGTTATGTTACATTAAACGATTAGTTGAATGTAACACGTAAAAGAACATTAACACAAACGTACCATTCTGTAACCATCTTTGCAATATCGGGCGTTATTTACATAACAGCAAATGCGTTCGCGCGCGCGGTTTACTATTAGTGATCGGGCATATATGAATTGCAATACGGTACGCTAGATACGAATATGCTACCGGGTATTCCCCGACTAAGAATGGATATATAACAGTGTGTCAATCTTGCACTAGTTTGCCCGCATCAGTTTTTACAGGTCGGTGTCTGAAGATTTTCGTTATTTTCTTCCTGTATACTCTGTGTGTGCCTTAGGTGAATTTGTGAACAATATTGTTGCGTTTACTCCGGGTTCTGGATAAGTGAGACTTTAAATTTTAACAAAACAACTTTATTTACACTCTAAATATGGATACAATAAAATTTCTAGAATGTCTCTCTCACAAAACACTTCATTTACTGGCCTTACAATTACTACTCTCAACAAAAGTCACTAATCTGGTACTACAGTCACTACTCTCTTAACACTTTACACTGCTTCTTCAAGTCACTACCACATTCTCTTACTGAACTGAACTAACTCGGGCTGGCTTGCTTTCGCTTTTATATACTCGCCGTACCTTCCCCTCCTTTCTAGAGTGTTCCATTCCAGAACGTTCTAGGACCTTCTTTTACTAGAAGGTTCTGTGAATACAGATCGGTCCCGTGTGTATACAGGGGGATGTATATACAGGTGATCCAAATGTGGTCACCACTCCTATGTTACACAAGAGGTGTTTCTGGAACTATAAGATCTCTCTGCGTATACAGGGTGTAAGGGTTCTCTGCGTATACAGGGTGTATATACAGGGTGTTCGGAATGTGCAGACCTCAGTTATCCGTTCCGACGGGGTACAAGTTGGTAACTTCGTTATTTCTGGTCCTAGAGGGTTGAGACTTCGCCTGAGGGGGGTCACCCCAGGCACCCCCAGGGGGGTGGGGAGGCGGTGTTGCCAGATTGTGCAAAAATTCCCAGATGTTGGGGAAATTCTGGAGATGTGGCAACACCGCACCTACGTCTATTGAAGTGCTTTGTAACACTGCCCCCCTCCTTAAGACTGTTCGTCCCGAACAGTATTTACCGGCCGCCAACTTGGGGGTTCGTTGCCCCGATAGGGACTCAACCTCTCTATGTGAACAACTTTGGGTTTAGTTCTTGGAAACAGCTGGATTCTGTAGACTAGGTCGTTAATTTTCTTAGTCACCAAGTATGGCCCTTCCCATGGTTTCTGAAGTTTGGGACTGAGGCCCTTTCTCCTTGTTGGTTGGTACAGCCACACTGCATCACCTTCCTTGAATGTATGGGGTGTTGCTCTGCGATCCAAGCGCATCTTCATCCGGTCACTGCTTAAGAGGAGCCTATCTCTGACACATCTGTGTATAGTGCGCAGTTTTCCTTCTAGGTCGGCGACATACTCAGGTAACGTAGCTAGGTCCGCTATGTCCTCGTTCGGTGGTGGTCTCGTCATGTCGATTGGTAACCGCATCTCTCTGCCGGTCAACATCATGGATGGAGTGTAGCCGGTAGATTCATGCTGAGAGCTTCTGTAAGCTAGGAGGAACAGAGGTATCAGCTTGTCCCAGGTTCTCTGATTCTCGTCGACAAACATAGCAAGATACTGATTGATGGTCCTGTTATGCCGTTCTACCATGCCGTCTGATTGAGGGTGGAGTGGCGTTGTTCTCGTTTTTTTTATGCCTAGCAAGTCCATTAGGCTTTTCCAGACCTCTGATTCGAAATTCCGGCCCTGGTCGGTGTGAATCTCCAAGGGTACGCCATGCCGTGATATGACATTTTCCATCAGGGCTTCTGCTACGGTCGTTGCCTCTTGGTTGGGGATCGGCGCAACTTCAGGCCATTTCGAGAAGTAGTCCATCGCCACCATTATGTATCTGTTCCCAGACTCCGTGATGGGAAAAGGTCCTGCGATGTCTACGGCAACTCTCTCCCACGGTGTACCTGAGATGTACTGCATCATTTTTCCTCTGGTTCGGGTCTTTGGTCCTTTCTTTGAAGCACATTGGTCACATCTTTTGCACCATTCTTCCACGCTCCTTCGGCAGTTTATCCAATAGAAGCGGTCTCTCACTCTGGCAAGAGTCCTGTTGACTCCAAAGTGGCCTCCACTTCTACTATTGTGTAACTCTTGAAGAACACTGCTTATGCACTCACTTGGCACAACGGTCTGGTATATACAGTCTCTACCATCGGCAGTTTCCCATTTTCGAGTGATCAAGTCATTCTTTAGACACAAGGAGTCCCATTGTAGCCAGTAGCCTTTAACCTCCGCCCCAAACCGGGACACATCGTGCCACTCAGGTCTTTTCCCGTTTTGTAGCCATTCTCTAATATTTTTCAAGTCTGGATCTGTCTTCTGTGCGTCTCTGATGTATTCAAGATTTACGTCTAGATCGGTGTTATTCTCCTGTCCTGCCACCAGTTGTTTGATCTGATGAGTTACTTTGTCGATCTCTTTGTTCTCTTGTCGCTCGCAAAATTTACATTCATGCACTGAACATGGTCTTCTTGACAGGCTGTCTGCATTGGCGTGACTTCTTCCTCTTCGATGTTCAATCCGGAAGTCGTAGCTCTGCAGTTTCTCTATCCATCGGGCTATCTGTCCTTCGGGATTTCTAAAGTTCAGAAGCCATTGCAGAGCAGAGTGATCCGACCTCACGCGGAATGTTCTTCCGTACAGGAAGCTGTGGAAATGTTCGATGGATCTTACAACTGCCAGCAGTTCTTTCCGGGTTACACAGTAATTTCTTTCTGCTTTTCCGAACGTTTTGCTGAAGTAGCCTATCACAACTTCTTCTCCGGCTTGGAGCTGTGAGAGTACTGCCCCAATGCCATACTGGGAAGCATCGGTGTCCAGTATAAACAGTCCTTCGTCCTGAGGATAAGCCAGCACAGGAGCAGTGAGAAGACGATGTTTGAGCTCTCTAAAAGACTCTTGGCAATCTGGTGACCAGATGAACTCGGCCTTATTTTCAGTCAGGCTATGCAGAGGTTTCGCAATGCTGCTGAAGTACTTCACAAAGCGTCGGTAATAGCTGCAAAGTCCCAGAAAACTTCTGACCTCATGTTTGTTCTTCGGCACAGGCCAGTCTCTTACTGCCTTTATTTTCTCTGGATCAGTTTCTATCCCTTTCTCAGAAACGACATGTCCGAGGAAACTCACTTTCTTCTGGAAGAGGACGCATTTCTTGGGATTGAGTTGCAGATTGGCACCTCTCAGCCTGGAGAAAACCTGCTTCAGATTCGACAGGTGTTCATCGAAAGTCCTTCCAATCACCATGACATCGTCGAGATACACCAGGCATGTTTCCCATGTAAGTCCTCTCAGCACTAACTCCATTAGTCGCTCGAAGGTGGCAGGAGCATTACATAAGCCGAATGGCATGACCTTGAATTGGTACAACCCATTCCCGGTTGAAAAAGCAGTCTTCTCCTTATCGTCTTTATGGAGTTCTACTTGCCAGTAGCCACTTTTCAGGTCTAATGTAGAGAACCACTTTGATCCGGCCAAAGTGTTCAAAGTGTCGTCGATCCGGGGCAGGGGATAACTGTCTTTCTTGGTGACATCATTCAGCTTCCTATAGTCCACGCAAAATCTCATAGTGCCGTCTTTCTTGGTGACCAAAACTACTGGGGACGACCAAGGACTATTAGACTCCTCAATCACACCATCTTCCAGCATTTCGTTAACCATCGCCTTGATTTCTGATTGCTTGGCAAAAGGCAGTCTTCTCGGCGGCTGTCTAATTGGTCTTGCGTCGCCAGTATTAATTCTGTGTTGCACTAGACTCGTACGACCTGTGATTTTATCTTGAGCGAAAATATCGGCCTCCTCCAATACGAACTTCAGGGCCATTTCCATCTCCATGTCGTTCAATTGGCCCCAAGAATTCTTGAACCGCTCTACCATTTCTACTGGCAGTCTTCTGTCTAATGCCGTGGGTGTCACCTTTCTTGACAACGTCACTCGGTCAATGGGCTCGCAAGTGGCGATAACCTCACCTTTCTTCAATGTGACCCTGTTAGTTTGCACGTTAGCCACTCTTATGGGTATTGTCCTCTTCGGGTCTACTAAGCATCGTGCGACGAGGGCACCATCATGTCTATCTTTTAGGGGCTCCGCTATGAGAGCAGACATACCATCAAGTTTCTTCTCTAGTCTGGCTCTGACAATCTTCTCACTGTTACCAGGAATCCGTGTATCCTCGTCGACAATAAGTCTCACCCTGGGATTAGCTTCGCCTGCTGTTGGAGATAAATACAACTCTTCGTTACCGATTTTCAAGATCTTATTCTGGAAGTCTACTGACAGGACATCGAAATCTTCCATTAAATCCAGGCCCAGAATAAATTCGTCGACGATTTCTGCGACGACAGCCCTTACCTGTAGCTCAGTACTGCCCAGCCTAATGAAAACCGTGGCCTCTCCATGCACAGGTATCCTATCTCCTTTTGCCGTCTCCAACACAGGCTGTTTGTTGGTCGTGAGTGCCGACCTGTTTGACAACATGTCTGGACGTACAACGGATCTAGTAGCACCAGTATCGATGGTGAAACTGCATTGTCTTCCGTCTATGCTGCCAGGTATAACGAGGCTCTCGCGGTAGCGTCGGATAGTGGAGACCCTGACCTTGGGGCCTTGGGTCTCGCATGCCACGTGTCGCCCACCTACACTGGCGTCAGGTCGTTTTCCCTGATGGCGCTCCCTGTTGGTATATTCTTGTCTTCTGCGAGCCACCTGTTGGGTTTGTGAGCACTGTCTACTTATGTGCCCTTTCCTACCACACTTGTAACATTCTATGTCTGACCAATCTGCTTTCGTTTTACGTGCTCCGACCGTTGCAGTGAGCTTGCTTATGGCTTCCTTTATAAACTTTATTTCTTGCCTAAGTTCCCCAGTCGTGTCTGAAAGGTCCTCTTTCTCCTTCACTTCGCGCAGCCTGTTGCGGCGAGGTTGAGATGCATTCTTCGCTGCTTCAAATTCCAAGCCATAAATTACGCAGTCCGTAAGTGTTTTGAACCTTCCGAGCCTTAAAGCTTGTTGCATTTCATTATCAAGTACCCCATCGATGAAGGTCTGGACGGTTATCTGGTTGACAAATTCTTCTGGGGCTTGGGGATATGCCAGTCGCACAAGTTTCTCCACTTCGGCACTAAATTCTTGCAGCGTCTCATTTGGCTTCTGGACCCTTGACTTTAGTTGTGTCTGGTAGACCTGGCTCATGTACTTGTTACCATATCTCAAATCTAGGGCCTGTATCACTGTTAAGTAGTTTTGCTGTTTCGACTCCGGGATGTTCTGGAGGATCTCTAGGGCTTTACCTCGAAGCGAGAGAATTAGAGCAGTTGCTGCCTGTTGTTCGCTCCACCCATTGCTGAGAGCTGCCGCCTCAAACTGCCTCCTGTACATGGGCCACGATGTTTCTCCGTCAAAAGTCGGCGGCTTCAAGGTTCCATGAGGCTGCTGCACGATTGGTATACCTTCTTCCGGACGATTTTGAACTGGGGACATTTCAGTAACTCCTCTTGGTTGAGTTCTGTCAGTCTGGCCCATCACCTGCTCTGTCAGTTCTCTATGTCTGACTTCTGTGCCTTTCATCATCATCTTCATTTGTTCTTTCAACCCTTCCACTTCTTCCCATCGTTTATTCAAATCCTCTGTTACATTTTCTACTTTCTTGTCCACATTTTCTACTTTCTTGTCCACATTTTCTACTTTCTTGTCCACGTTTTCTATTTGTTCGTTGATCTGTTCAATTTCTTCTTTTACATCGACTCTTATATTGTGGAACATACTTCGGAGCTCTTCTTTATCTTCTTGTCGCCTCTGTTCCTCCTCTTGCCGTCTTCTCTCCTCTTCTTCGCGCCGTCTTCTTTCATCTTCTTGTCGCCGTTGTTCGTCTTCTTCGCGCCGTCTTCTTCCATCTTCTTGTCGCCGTTGTTCGTCTTCTTCGCGTTGCTTCTTGAGTTCTTCTTTGTCTACTTGTCGTCGTCGTTCGTCTTCTTCGCGCCGTCTTCTTTCTTCTTCTTGTCGTCGTTGGTCGTCTTCTTCGCGTTGCTTCTTGAGTTCTTCTTTGTCTTCTTCGCGTTGCTTCTTCAGTAACTCCATCAACTCTTTGATTTCAGCCATCTCGTCGTAGTCAGTCGATCTAGTGTTTACCATTTACAGCTTGCTTAGTTGCCCACTTCTTCACTCACTTATCCCACTTCTGACACCAAATTGTTGCGTTTACTCCGGGTTCTGGATAAGTGAGACTTTAAATTTTAACAAAACAACTTTATTTACACTCTAAATATGGATACAATAAAATTTCTAGAATGTCTCTCTCACAAAACACTTCATTTACTGGCCTTACAATTACTACTCTCAACAAAAGTCACTAATCTGGTACTACAGTCACTACTCTCTTAACACTTTACACTGCTTCTTCAAGTCACTACCACATTCTCTTACTGAACTGAACTAACTCGGGCTGGCTTGCTTTCGCTTTTATATACTCGCCGTACCTTCCCCTCCTTTCTAGAGTGTTCCATTCCAGAACGTTCTAGGACCTTCTTTTACTAGAAGGTTCTGTGAATACAGATCGGTCCCGTGTGTATACAGGGGGATGTATATACAGGTGATCCAAATGTGGTCACCACTCCTATGTTACACAAGAGGTGTTTCTGGAACTATAAGATCTCTCTGCGTATACAGGGTGTAAGGGTTCTCTGCGTATACAGGGTGTATATACAGGGTGTTCGGAATGTGCAGACCTCAGTTATCCGTTCCGACGGGGTACAAGTTGGTAACTTCGTTATTTCTGGTCCTAGAGGGTTGAGACTTCGCCTGAGGGGGGTCACCCCAGGCACCCCCAGGGGGGTGGGGAGGCGGTGTTGCCAGATTGTGCAAAAATTCCCAGATGTTGGGGAAATTCTGGAGATGTGGCAACACCGCACCTACGTCTATTGAAGTGCTTTGTAACAATATACTAGGTAAGTAATTTTTTATTGTGACTTTGTCAAGGTGTTGGGTCAAGTTTACTGTGAAAAACATAAATTCAGTTTGGTTGTGGGTCAGTTTCTGTGTGTGGACTAGTAAACCATGGTGTCATATAAATATGACGTTGGGCGATTCAGTGAAGATTTGTTAGTTTTATTAGCCATTCTCTCATATTATGCGAAATTTATTTCAGCTTTCATGCCGAAGTAGTAAAAATGAGCAGAGTATTTAAATACTTTAAAACCGTGGAGGAAGCTTGGGAATACGCCAATTCTAGAGCACAAATACGAGCTCTACCACTTGAAGTTGATGAATTGAGAGACGAGGAAGAGTTTGATGATGGAGACCTTGGCATGCCTGTGGTCAATGACATCCCAGGAAATATAGAGATAGACATCATCAGTGATGAAGAAGACTCAGATGAAGAAGGCGGCACGCAAGAAGACGATGACGATGCAGATGAATTGCCATTAGCATCACTGGTTACTAGAAGTCACGCTTCAACTTCCACTGAAAGCCGGTCATCATCTTATTTTGCAAATAGCCCATCAACTGCAACAGATTGCCATTTACCAACGAAGAAAAGAAGACTTGCCAAACCAACTATTACAGCAGACTTGAAAAGGATTTCTCCAGAATGTCAATTTGATCCAATACAAGACACCCCAAAAATCAAAAGCTTGGTAAAGTGAAACTGGTTTTACCAGAAGCAACTCCTGTAGATATTTTTGAACAATTCTTCGATGAAACTATTTACAATATGATTATGAAAAAAACCCTGAGGTATGCGAACCAAAAAAAAGCACGCTTTCAGTATGACTATAAATGAAGTCAAAACCTTTCTGGGCTTTCTAATATTTTCTGGTTACCACACTTTACCAAGTGAAAGGGATCACTGGTCCGAGAGTGAGGATTTAGGAATACCTTTCGTTCGTAATTCTATGAGTCGCAATGCATATTTAGAAATAAAATCTTTGATTGATTTTCAAGACAATACCAAAGCTGATCAAAATAAACATGATAATTCGTTCAAAATTAGCCCTCTTATTCGAATGGTAAACTCTTTTTTTTTTCTAAATGGGGTGTGTTTCAGTCAAATTTATCCACTGATAAAATGATTGTTCGGTATTATGGACATCATCCACTGAAACAATTTGTAAGAGCCAAACCTATCCGATTTGGCAATAAGTTATGGGCTATGTGTGGAAATAACGGGTACTGTTTCAATTTTTCCCTATACTGCGGGAAAGACCAGACAGAAATATCGACAGACTCGCTTGGAACTAGAATAGTTACTAGAATGTTATCTGCTATTAAAAACCCTAAAAGTTATTGGGTATACTTTTTCACTAGCGACATATTATTTTGTAAACTTAAAGACTCAGGTTCCCGAGCAACGGGCACCATCAGGGAAAATCGGACACTAAAATGTCCACTAAAGCCGACCAAAGAACTCGAAAAAAGCAGTCGTGGTTCATATGATTTCCAGTTTGACCAAACAAATAATAAATCTTCGCTGTGAAGTGGAATGATAATAAATGTCACCAATTTTGATACAATTGAACCAATATCGTTTACTCTTCCATGCAGCAAAGAGAAAAAAGAGCGAGTTGCTCTTCCTCAGTCAAGGCTAATTTACCTTCATTGGTGGCACTGAAGATACATGCCCGAGATATTTGCTGTCGGGTTCTTCAATTAATGCAATATGCTCCTCCGCTATCACTACCCGCGGTCCTTCTTGCTAAGTCATGGTCTGGTCCTTAGGCCCATCAAAATATATGCCATCAATACTTGTTAATCCGGATAACTGCCCCTCTGTTATTTGGTTTCTGTTCTTCTCAACTTCTCTTCGGATTTGATGATGTATGACCTTGCCTTGTTGATCACGTGATATCTTCTAAAGCCGCCGTCGAAATTTTTGCTATATTAGTGAATTTTCTTAAAAAAAATTCAAAATACACACACACACACACACACACACATATATATATATATATATATATATATATATATATATATATATATATATATATATATATATATATATATATATATATATATATATATATGTATCACACCGATAACTCAAAAAATAATGCCTCGATTTTGATTAAATTTGGTGAAAAAATTCCTTTTGCAAATGGCTTTGATGAGTTCGTTAAGCAGGAAAATCTGCCTAGGTTTTCCCGGAAAATTTTGTGTTTTCTTTCGAAAAAAATTTATATCTCCGGAATTAACAAAGTAAGGGCAACCAAATTTGGTAAGCTGGTTTATATCCTTATAAGTAAGTTACCTACCAAAACTTAGCTATGTATGTCAAAAGACAAAAAAGTTATAGGCATTTTCCTCAAAACGTCAAAGTGGCGATTTAAAATGTCAAAATTGGCAACATTTAGGCAAATAACTTGAATCTAATACGGGCTATAGAAATAAAATGTCTCGAGAAGGATGTTTTACAAACCCTAAAGTCTTAATTTCAACCGTCATTGTCCTTCATTTTACTAAAATATTTGCAGAAAATTCGTTTCAAATAGACCCTTTCTCTGATGCTTGGCAGTAGTCTTAGCTATAGAGTTTATCGTTTAATGGTATATAATTTTTGTCGAATTTTCGTAAAAAATCAATAAAGCTCAATATATCCGTTATTATATAAGATATGAAAAAAAATTGTATATATTAATTATAGGGTGTCTTGAGCTACATCTTAAAATAATATTTCTACAATCACAGGGTGGCCCATAAGTCGTTGGTGATACAAATTTCCTTTTTTTTTTCAATCAAACACGCCTTATGTTATTGCATTTTTGCATTTTCCATCGAGATATAATGCATGTTTGTAAGAAAAGAAATTCTAGACGCAGCAAGTGCGTTATGGTAGCGAATTTTGATCAAATGTTTCATATTTGAACAGCTCAATTTGCTATTAACCTATGAGGTTGACCAAAAAACCAATTTTTTTGGGAACACTTTAAGTTTACTTTTGGAAATTTTTGTGCATTTTCACACAATAAAGTTATTTTGATGAAACATGGCACATTGTATTTACTATATAGGTTATACTGGTAACCAAATTTGATGCCTGCTTTCTTAAAAAAACACACATATTTGTTATTAAAAAGATTTTTATGAAAATTCACTACCATAACGCACTTGCTGCGTCCAGAATTTTTCATATATAATTTACGGGGGCGCGGCTAAAACTTAATACATATAACGTCCATTTTTTTACTAAGTAACTAAATAACAAAGTTTTCATGTTTAGGTACCCTGGGTTAAATAAAATAGAAATAAAAAACTACCTCTTGCACCCCGAGGGCGTGACTGGATTTTATTTAAAGATTTTTTTTCAAGCATTATAGATATACCTAAGACAACTTTTTTTACTACCCGTTGAAGAAATAATAAAATTTTGGCTCACCTAGTATATATATAGTTACTGTTTAGAAATTATAAGTAGCAATTTGCAGAATTAAAAAAAAAAGTTAACTTGACCCCGACGTGATTTGAACACGCAACCTTCTGATCTGGAGTCAGACGCGCTACCGTTGCGCCACGGAGTCCGTATGAATTGATCGCTGCAAACCGGCAAATACCGTGGAATCATATCAACTCGATAGGTATGAATTAATTCATTGTTGTGGCTCATTCTTGTGTATTTCCTTAATTTTCAAGTAAATATTTCTTAAATTCAATTATACGTTGAATGTTTAAATATATCGTCCAATGTTACGCCTCTTTCACTACGATCTACGATAATCGGCTTGTGCAATACGAATAGAAATATATAATCTATTCTTAGTAACTTTCCACTTGAATCTATAGGTACGTAATTACCTCATAATTAGTGTTCAAATAACTTAACGCCGCGTTTCTAAAACCAGAAGGCGCTGAGACTGTACAGGGGGCGTCCAATAAACCAAGAAACTATCAATATTAAATTTTCAGATTTTTATTAGTGCATTTACGTTGGAAAAATTCACTTGAAGGGTCAATGATACACACAATTAAAACGTTTCGATTTGCAACAAAAACGTATATTTTTGCACCTGAAGTTATGATTGTTGTTTCGTTGTAATATTTCATGCAGATTGGCGGTGTTGTCAGGTACATAAAGTCAGGTCGGCAGGACTGTGTGTAAAAAGCATTTTAGATCTTTTATTGCGTTAAAGCGGCAAAACCCTCTTGGGGAACGGTGCACTTAACAGCAACTACATATTAACGTGATTATAATCAAATATGGCCTAAAAACAGTTGTACATACCTTAATAAAGTAAAACAATGTGGTATATTTTGTTTTTAATAACCTTTCAATGATAAACGCAATTAAAACCTTTAGATTTACAACAAAAACGTATATTTTTGTACCTGAGATTATGACTGTTGTTTCGTTGACATATAAGATGGAGATAGGCGTTGTTGTCGGTTTCAAAGCTATTTCCTTATTACTGGGTAGTATGTGTCTTCTTTTAGCGAATTTGTTTAAAAAATTCGCTTATGGGGAGATCTGTGTTTATATATATATATATATATATATATATATATATATATATATATATATATATATATATATATATATATATATATATATATATATATATATATATATATATATCCGACCGATAACTCAAAAAATAATGGACCTATCTTGATAAAATTTTCAGAGTACCTTCCTTTTGCAAGTGGATTGGATAAGTTCGTTAGCCAGGAAAATCGGACCAGGTTTTCCCGGAAAATTTTGTATTTTCTTTATAAAAAAATTCATGTCTCCGGAAATAACAAAGTGAGGGCAACCAAATTTGGTACGCGTGTTTGTATTATAAAGAGTGAATTCTCCACCAAAATTTAGGTCCCTAGCTTTAAAGACAAAGAAGTTATGGGCAGTTAAAGCAACAAATTTTAGAGTTTTCCTCAAAACGTCAAAGTCGCAATATTAAACGTCAAAATTGGCAATGTTTAGACAACTAGTGTAAAACAAATACCGTTTGTGAAAATAAAATGTTGCAAGAAGAGTGTTCTGCAAACCCTTAAGTTTCAGATTCAACCGGCATTGCACTTCATTTTACTAAAATATTTACAGAATATCCATTTCAAATAGACCCTATCTCTGATGCTTTGGCTGTCAGTTTAGTTAAGTTTGGTGGCTTTTTGGATATTTATTTGTAGGTTTAGTGAAGTTTATGGTTTAACGGTCTATAATTTTTTTTAGCTAATTATCGAGGAACAAATTCGTTAATGCATTTTTGCACTTTTTATCGAAATATGATGCGTTTATAAGAAAAAAATCTGGACGCAGTAAGTGCGTTTTGGTAGCGAATTCTCGGTAAATTTGCAGTTTAGCTCCCGAACGCTTTTCAAAACACTGTTTTCAGAAACCTGCCTAGCCACCCCCCCCCTGATCCACAAACCCCAAGAAAAATTTCTTGTTCACACTCCCCAAGGAAGTTACGGGACCAGGAGTGAGTAGGGGTGCATAATTTTTTTAGCTAATTTTTGTAGAACAAATTCGTTAATGCATTTTTGCATTTTTATCGAAATATGATGCGTTTGTAATAAAAAAATCTGGACGCAGTAAGTGCGTTTTGGTAGCGAATTTTCGATAAATTTGTAGTTTAGCTCCCGAACGCTTTTCAAAAAACTGTTTTCAGAAACCTGCCTAGGCTCCCACCCCCCTGGATCCAAAAACCCCAAGAAAAATTTCTTGTTCACACCCCCAAAGGAAGTTACGGGACCAGGAGTGAGTAGGGGTGTATAATTTTTTTCAAACTAATTTTCGTAGAACAAATTCGTTAATGCATTTTTGCATCTTTTATCGAAATATGATGCGTTTGTAAGAAAAAAATCTGGACGCAGCAAGTGCGTTTTGGTAGCAAATTTTCGGTAAATTTGCAGTTTAGTTCCCGAACGTTTTTCAAAAAACTGTTTTCAGAAACCTGCAGGTGGGGTCCTAGTAATGTTTCTGAAAACAATTTGTTGAAAAGCGTTCGGGTGCTAATCTGCAAATTTACCGAATTTTCATTAAATCCTTCAAATTTGAATAACTCAATTTGCTATTAACGTAAGCTTTGTTGGATAGAAAACCAACATTTAAGTTTATTTTCGGAAAATTTTTGTATATTTTCAAACCATAAGTAATTTTGATAAAATATAGTACATTGTTTCTACTACATAGGCTATACCGGTAATCAGATTGATGCCTGCTCGCATTTGCTATTAAAAACATTTTTATGGAAAATCACTTCCATAAGACATTTGCTGTATCTAGACTTTTGAAAAATGTTTATATATTTTCAAACAATAAATTTATTTCTATGAAATATGGTGCATTGCTTCTACTATATAGGCAACCAAGTTTGATGCCTGCTTTCATCAAAGAAAGTCATTTGCTATTAAACATATTTTAAAGAAAATTCGCTACCATAACGCAGTTGCTGCGTCCCGAGATTTTTTCTTTAGGGAAATTTTCCGGCGGTAAGATTCGATTTTTGTGAAATTTTAAAACTATTAATTCACTGTTTTAGCTTTTATTTTGACAAGGTGATGTGTTGTCAGGTCCAGAAAGTCAGGTCGGCAGGAGTGTGTGCAAAAAGCATTTTAGATATTTTATTTCGTTCAAGCGGCAAAACACTCTTGAAATTAGATATTAAATGTGGCAACGCTGCTGACATTTAACATTTCTAAACGTGAAAATGGTGCATTTTTGAGGACTTAATTTCTTAATTATTCTGTTAGTTATGGTTTTTCCGTATTTTTTTTTGACGATCATTAATCTACGTTACATACTCTTTCTTGTGGTGTGCGCCGTTTTGCTACATTCCGGTTGCGGTTAAGTGCACCGTCCCACTATATTTTTTCATTTTTTTTCTCAAATGACCGCGAACTAGGCCCCCTACCCTACACATATCCGGGGTCAGTCTCAATTTTTATATGGTTAGTTTATATGCATTTAAGAACAAAAAGTCTGGACGCAGCAAGTGCGTTATAGTAGTGAATTTTCATAAAAATGTTTTTGATAAAAGATATGTATTTTTTTAATGAAAGCATGCATTAAATTTGTTTACCAGTATAACCTATATAGTAAAAATCTGGCACCATATTTCATCAAAATAATTTTATTGTTTAAAAAATTTTGCGAAAATAAACCTAAAATGTTCCGTGAAGAAACTGGTCCGATTATCCTGACAAACGAACTTCTTCAAGCTCTTTACCCACCTACCAAGATATTTCACAGATTTTTTTTTAATCGGATTTTTGTAAACAATGTTGTTAGCACATCCTTGTAGTTTTTTTCTCAAATTTTCATTGCAAACACTTTTTAATAGATTTTGCATGAAATTTAGCACATTTCTCTAATCACCATTCAAAAACTTATTGCGAAAATTAACAGTAGAAAAAACAATTTCATCAGACTGTCTAACTTTGCCACAACACACTAAAAAAATATTTCTTTCATTCTTGAGAATAAGAAAACAAGCAAAAACAATTTAAGTGTCCTCTTTGGTCGGTATCATTCAAAAAGAAGACATAAACAGTTATCAACATTCTTCACAGTTGGCAATGTTAGTTTTGTTTAAAACGCCTTAGCAACTTGCCGTGAGAATGTAATAGCATGACATTAGTTGTCATCTGTTAACTGCAAATCAGAAACACGGTTTATTTAACAGAAATGCATGAAATAACAATTCTACAGATGATTGGTTACGGAGATAAAACGCGATCACAGATCGAAGCTACTCGTCTATTTCAAGAAATTCCCAATTTGCCACCTTTATCCCAAGAGACGATTAGTAAAATTGGAAAGCTATTTCCCGAGCGTGTACATGTTAGGCATATAAAAAAACGTCTAATGCGCAGAGTAGTGATACCAAATTTGATATAATGCTTCAGTTGGAGGAAAACCCACAAATTTTTAGTCGACAAGCAGCCACAACATTGGATGTTTGCCACTAGTCGATTATTCGAATATCACAATAAAACAAAATGCATCCCTAGCAATTGATACAAACTCAGGGCCTACACGAGATGATTTTGATAGAAGCACGTCTTTTTGTGAACAAATGATAGAAATGCTGGACAACAAGGTTGTCCAACTAGAACATGTTTTGTTTTCTGATGAGTGCAGTTTTACACTTCACGGCCATGCTAGTCATCAAAATTGCCGCTACTGCGGTCTAAGGAAAATCACACTGGATAAGATACACAAAAGATTACTGTTTGGGCAGGAACAGTTGTGAGCCAGGTTATTGGTCCCTATTTTTCATTGATGGCAATTTGAATGGAGATAATTACTTAGCACTGCTTCAAAAAGATGTCGTTTAATCGTTGGAAACTTCTTTCCAGCGTTTGCAATATGGTTCCAGCAGGATGGAGCACCAGCACATTACAAAATCAATGTACAACTTACCATTTACAAATCCGTGGATAGGGAGGCGAGGATCGTTTCTAATGGCCAGCACGATCACCCGATCTTACGCTTTTAGACTTCATCTTATGGGGATATGTGAAAATTATAGTATACAAAACCACATCACACGATTTCACTTACTTAAAAAGAAGAATAACGATTGCGATTAGATCGGTCACCCCTCAGATGCTGAGTACATTTTTATTCACGATTGGGATGCTGCCAAAACGTTGAAGCCATCCTAGTTAAACATCTCTTACAGGATTGATTGTTATTTATTTCTTGAAGTTTCTTAAAAAAATTCACTAATGAGGAGATCCCGACTTTTGAATTAAAAATTTTTTTTCTTCAGATGAGCATTAATTAGGCCCCCGATAACACATATCCGGGGTCAGTTTAAATTTTTGTATATATATATATATATATATATATATATATATATATATATATATATATATATATATATATATATATATATATATATATATAATCACACCGATAACTCAAAAAATAATGGGCCGATTTTCATTAAATTTGGTGGATACCTGCAATTGGCAACATTCAGGCAAAGAACCTGAAACTAATACAGGCTATCGAAAGAAAATGTCTCAAAAAGAATGTTTTACAAACACTGAAGTCTTAGCTTCATCCGTCATTGTCCTTCGTTTTACTAAAATATTTCCAGAAATTTCATTTCAAATACACCCTTTCTCTGATGCTTTGGCAGTAGTCTTAGCTATAGCGTTTATCGTTTTTGTGGAATTTTCGTAAAAAGCAATAAAGCTCAATATATCCGTTATTACACAATATACGAAAAAAAATCTATACATTAATTATAGGGCGTATTGAGCTACATCTTAAAAATTATTTCTACAATCACAGGTTGGCCCATAAGTCGTTGGTGGTACAAATTTTCTTTTCTTTTTTTAATCGAACACGCCTTATGTTATTACATTTTTGCATTTTTCATCGAAATATAATGCATGTTTGTAAGAAAACAAATTAGGGAGTCCGAAAGTGCGTTAAGGGAGCGATTTTCATTAAATGCTTTAAATTTGAATAGCTCAATTTGCTATTAAACTATAAGGTTGACCAAGAAACCTGTTTTTTTCGGGAACACTTCAAGTTTACTTTCGGAAATTTTTGTACATTTTCAAATAATAAAGTTATTTTAATGAAACATGGCACATTGTTTCTACTATATAGGTTATACTGGTAACCAAATTTGATGCCTGCTTCCTTAAAAAACACACATATTTGGTATTAAAAACATTTTAATGAAAATTCACTACCATAACGCACTCTTTTTTGTTATTAACAATGAAACGTGACTATAGTTGATAATTTTTCAATCAGGTGCAATTCTTTTTTATTGTTAATTTTTGCGACAAATTTTAAAACCGTAGCATTTGTGAATAGAAAAGGAGTTTTTCAAATGAGGTATCCCAAGACCCCCTTTTGTTCCTTAGGGCTCGTCCGCATCTTTGCCGCCCCGATAGCACCGCAGCCTTCGGCTTATTGTGCATTCGCATGCCTCTACTTCCTATTTAAAAATTTGGGCGTTTCAACTGTTACTCAAACTGTACTGAATGTAGGGGTGAAGTTTTCACGTTGCAGGATGGCACTTTTTAATATAAAATTGGCGTGTAGGGATTTTTTAAAGATGCACAATAAATTGGGATACTGAATTTATTCCATTTGGTTGTTTCACCCTGTATACTGTATATCATTCTCACATTATCAGTCTTGAAGTCTCCATTTTGCGACCATCTCACTTTTCCGAAAAACTAAGTATATATTTATTTATTTGTTCCATTATGTTTCTTGTTTTTTTTCTAGTTTGCCTGTCCTTAAGAAGGTCCTAATATGTTCCTATATTAAATGAGTTCTTGATCGCTTTCCTCAGATAATTTTTAGTAATGTGTTTACTTGGCGTTTATTGTGATAAGTCGGTAGAAAATACATTGTCTTAAAACCGAGGAAAGATTAAAATACAATTTTCCTAACCAAAAAGAAAAGAAAAACTCTGGACGCAGCAAGTGCGTTATGGTAGTGAATTTTTATTAAATGCTTCAAATTTGAATAACTCAATTTTCTATAAACTTAGAAAGTTTAATTTTGGTATGTAGTAAGGTCTTTCAGAGGGCAAGATATTCACCAAATTTCATTAAAACAGCTTTGTAATTTTTGAAGAAAAATTTTTTCGAAAGAAAATTTAAAATTTGAATAAGTCAATTTTCGATAAACTTTGAAAGTTGAATTTTGGTACTTAGTAAGGTCTCCTCCAAGGCAACATATATAGTAAATTACATTAAAACAGCTTTGTTATTTTCGGAGACAAATTTTTTTTTGAAAGAAAACTCAAAATTTTCCCGGAAAACCCCGTCTGATTTTCCTGGATAACGAACCCATCCAATCCATTATTCATTGAAATCGGTTAATTATTTTTTAAGTTATTAGACGGATACATACATACATACATACATACATACATACACATATATATATATATATATATATATATATATATATATATATATATATATATATATATATATATATATATATATAAACATATAAAAATTGAAACTGACCCCGGATATGGGTTCTAGGGGTCCTAGTTCGCGCTCATTTGAAAAATTTTTTGCAAAGTCTCACCATCGATCCCTCTCTAATAGTGATTTTTTAAAAATAAAAATTCACTAATAATCTCTGATGTAAATGCAATTCAAACGTAAATAATAAAACAAATGAATATTTGCATCTGTAGTTAATTACTATATGCATTTTGCTTTTGTTTCTGAAGAAGCCACATTTAACGAAACGGTTCATATTATAATTATATAGAGTGAATATCGTAATAATTTGTTTTATCACTATATAATTATATAAATATTTCACTATATTATTTAAATTCTTAAAATTAGAATACAATAACAGCCTAAAATTCTTGCCTTTAACTTAAAAGGAAGGGATGTGTATTGTTGATTAAAACTGACTGTCCATTAGGCACGTAATCGCATAACTTCCATGATTTTTCTTTTGGACGCAAGCGATATTAGATCTTATTCATGTGCCAATACCAATACCGACCTGAAGCGATCGCCAGATGCCACATGCATTACACTATACTAAACAAAACTTAAACACTGCCACTGCCTATCCTCTCATGTGATCCTGATACTAGAGACGTGAAAATCCTTTCGTCGTTTCTACGATTTCTGTGGTAAAAACTTCATGTTAAATATTAAATGCTTCAAATTTGAATAACTCAATTTTCTATAAACTTAGAGAGTTTAATTTTGGTGTGTAGTAAGGTCTCTCCTAACGCAAGATATCTACCAAATTTCATTAAAATAACTTTGTAATTTTCGGAGAAAAAAATTTTTTGAAAGAAAATTTAAAATTTGAATAACTCAATTTTTTATAAACTTAGAAAGTTGAATTTCAGTACGTAATAAGATATCTCCCAAGGCAACATATATAGTAAATTTCAATAAAACAACTTTGTTACTTTCGGAGAAAAAATTTTTTTTCGAAAGAAAACTCAAAATTTTCTTGGAAAACCCCGTCCGATTTTTCTGGCCAACGAACTCATCCAAGCCATTAATAAAAGAAAATCACTTGCCAAGTTTAATCGAAATCGGTTAACTATTGTTTGAGTTATCAGACGGATACATATATATATATATATATATATATATATATATATATATATATATATATATATATATATATATATATATATATATATATATATATATATATATATATATATATATATATATATATATATATATATATATATATATATTATATATATATATAAACATATAAAAATTGAAACTGACCCCGGATATGGGTTCTAGGGGTCCTAGTTCGCACTCATTAAAAAGTCTCACCATCGATACCTCTCTATTAGTGAATTTTTTTAATAAAAATTCACTAAAAGAGAAGAGAATATCAAAATGTTATTATAACTGGAGATATGTAATTTAAATATTCTTTAAGGGGGATGGTAGAAATTATGACCATAACTACACAACTTGGTGTAATAGAATGTCACTAAGTGACATTCTATTACACCTAGTGTAATAGAATGTATTTAAAAACTTCGTGTTACTTAATTTCACTTATGAAATAAGCTGCCGTGCTTTTCGGTGGTTGTACTTAAATAAACCTTTGGAAACTCCTTATAGAACATGCATTCCAATTTAGGAAGCTCTGCCTTTTTGTAGTCGATGCAAAACATAATATTCTCTTATGCAACAGGAGCCAGATGTCACCTAATTCGCAAGAATCTGTCTCTATTCATCTACTACCAATAGCTATTTAGTATGCCAGGGAAGTGTATAGTGCCAGTGGTGTCCGACAAAGCATCCAGTTGTTACGGCGTGTTAATCAAGAGCGCCAGACTAATGAGGGCCGCATTCTCGGCATGCCCGCACAAGCACGAACCACTTGTCTCGAACTTGTCTCTCACTCCCGTGCCTTACGAGTCGCAGAAGCTTCTAACTTCTCGTATAAACTACGGGCAGAGGACCCACGCTTCCATCTTCGAGGGTGACGGCTGACATGCATCTGAGAAATTGTTGACAATGGACTGCTGTTAGACAGTCAATTAGCGCCCCTTTAGGATTTAGTAAGCCGGCTTTTGAGATGAGAAGATTTTGTACTATTTGAGTATAATTTTGAGCAGCATGAAACTGTGGAAGTGGTTGATTATTTCAAGGATTTCTCTTCTTGTTTCTAGATACAGCATTTTATAGCCTTAAGTTACGAACGTATTTATTTTACCCAATTAACAGTTACTTAAACTTTTTATGTCAGGGAAAGGTGTGCTATATTAGGCTATAAATAGAAACAAAAAAAAAACCACTTGGCGCAAACTTTACAGGGGATGGTTTATTAGGCTTAGACACAGTGTTTTATTCCCACTAGCATTCCTAATGATCACTTAATATACTCGTATATACAGGGTAAGAAATTTTGTTTGTCGATAATAAAGTATAAGATTTGCAAAAATTCCGTAGGTCGCTAGATATAGACAAAGAAGTTAAAGGAGCCATTCTCTTCCGTTTCTAGTATTTCAAAAAGTGGATCCTTTAGAAGTTTTAAATTTTGTATGGGGTCATAATTGGTCATTGTGTTTGTCACGCTAACCTCAGAAAATATCTCAGCCTATAGTACGCATACGTGCCGCGATAGTCAACTTTCCACCTTGACGCAAGATTGATTTTTTCATTAAAGAATGGACGGCCTCTTCTAATTACAATTTGAGAAATGTATCACTTGGGGGAGTCCTTTTTTATTCCCGTAAAAAATACAAAAAATAAAGGTGTGTGCTAAAAACTGGATAACTTTGGATTTTGGCATTCTTTGAATAATTTTGAAGTCATTCTAAGTAAAGGTATCGATAACGCCACCTATGTTTTTCCCTCTAAATGTACAGCAAAATGGTCACGGATTTCAAAAAAATTACTGGTGTCGGTGAATCAGAGACAAAATGAGAGGTAGATATTATGGCATACAAAAAATATCGTAACCACTTTACCCATTTAATAAGGGCATGTAGAATTTTTTTTATTCAAAATTATATATTATATTTAAAATAAAAAACTCGGGACGCAGCAAGTGCGTTATGGTAGTGAATTTTTATTAAATGCTTCAAATTTAAATAACTCAATTTTCTATAAACTTAGAGAGTTTAATTTTAATACGTAGTAAGGTCTTTTCTAAGGCAAGATACCCACGAAATTTCATTAAAACAACTTCGTTATTTTCGGAGAAAAAATTTTTTTCGATAGAAAATTTAAAATTTGAATAACTCAATTTTGTCTAAACTTAGAAAATTTAATTTTGATACGTAGTAAGATCTCTCCTGAGGCAACATATATGGTAAATTTCATTAAAACAGCTTTGTTACTTTCGGAGAAAAAATTTTTTTTCGAAAGAAAACTTAAAATTTTTCCGGGAAACCCCGTCCGATTTTTCTGGATAACGAACTCATCCAAGCCATTAATAAAAGAAAGGCACTTGCCAAGTTTCATCGAAATCGGTTAATCATTTTTTGAGTTATTAGACGGATATATATATATATATATATATATATATATATATATATATATATATATATATATATATATATATATATATATATATATATATATATATATATATATATATATATATATAAACATATATAAATTAAATCTATTTACAAATGAACTTTAATAAGATTTTATGCTGCGACAATACCTCTCTCAAGCAGTGGCGATTTCTCCTAGTGAGCTAGGTGTGCGCCGCACACCCTAAAATATAATCAAAATGTGCACAGTTATATATGTTTTATTTCTTTTCCCTTAGTCTTAATACACTACATATTTTATGACAATCCATTTAAGTTACTTATTTGATTTCATAAATAGTCGGTTAATAGTGAGTTGGAATGAAGTAGATACCACGTTTCTAACATTCGGTCAGTCCCCGACCCACGTGTTTAAAATACCTAGTGAGGAAAATACCACTGATTTTAACACTGCAGTGAGCTATAAAAATTTGATTAACACACTTTTCTATAATCTTAGAAAGTTTAATTTTGGTAGGTAGAAAGGTATTTCCTAGGACAAAATATCCACCAAATTCCATTAAAATAACTTTGAATTAAATTTTGGTACTTAGTAAGTCCTCTCCCAAGGCAACATATATAGTAAATTTCATTAAAATAGCTTACTTATTTTCGGTGAAAAATTTTTTTTTTGAAAGAAAACTTAATTTTCCCGGAAAAACCCGTCCGATTTTCCTGCCTAACGAACTCATTCAAGCCATTAATAAAAGAAAAGCACTTGCAGAATTCCATTGAAATCGGTTAATTATTTTTTGAGTTATCAGACATACATACATATATATATATATATATATATATATATATATATATATATATATATATATATATATATATATATATATATATATATATATATAAATTGAAACTGACCCCGGATATGGGTTCTAGGGGTCCTAAATCGCGCTCATTTGAAAAATTTTTTGCAAAGTCTCACCATCGACACCTCTCTATTAGTGAATTTTTTTAAATAAAAATTCACTAAAAATCAGGAAAGTAACAAATGAAGCCGCAAACGAAGATTCAAATACGGGGATAAAAAATATGTCTGTAGAAATACAACACGGAGACATTGTGGGTTCCAGTGACTTGATCGCAACTTCACGTGTCTCAGCGTTTTCCACAAAAACTATTTTTTTTGCAGAATAATGAATTTTATTCCATAAGTGTGTTTCACACTGTATATATAGAATTTTTCTAAAAGACTACCCCAATGTAGCTAACCAACCAAATAGTACGTGCCCAGTTTGATCAATTAATTTTTTAGTAGAGGCAATAGAGAATTTGTTTCTGCATTAAACTACAGGAGTTATTTTTTTGTATATATATATATATATATATATATATATATATATATATATATATATATATATATATATATATATATATATATATATAGGTTCTGAATGACATACTGAATGTAAAAACACAAAATCCTTACAAATTAGGAGGGCGGAAGTGCCGCCATTTTGAGAAAAACCGTTTCGGCCTATATCTCCTGCACCCGTGCACTTTAGGCCAAAAATGGTAATGACCTTTATTATTGTAGATAATTGCATTTCCCATCTTTTTTGTAATATATTTTTTTCCGTATCACTTACCGATTACAACTTATAGGACTATTAGTATTCATTTATTGACTTTTTTACCTATATCTTTGTTAATAATTGTTTAAAAAATAAAATGCTTATAACTTAACTTTTTAATCGACAAATTTTCTAGAACTTTTACTTAAAACTTTTTTTCTCAAATTAATATTAGTGAATTATGGGCATTTACATATATTGGGGTTTTCCCCAAAACGTCAAAGTCGCGATTTAAAACGTCAAAATTGTAAATATTTACGCAAAGAACCTGAAACTAATATAAGCTATGGAAAGAAAATGTCTCAAGACGAATGTTTTACAAAGCCTGAAGTCTTAGCTTCAACCGTCATTGTCGTTCATTTTACTAAAATATTTCCAGAAATAATTGTCGATTGAAAAGTGCAACATTTAACGCGTTATAACTTTGAAAATATTGATTTGAGAAAAAAGTTTTCAGTAAAAGTTGTAGAAAATTTGTCGATTGAAAAGTTAAGTTATAGGCATTTTATTTCTTAAACAATTATTAACCAATATATAGGTAAAAAAAGTCAATAAATGAATGCTAATAGTCTTATAAGTTGTAACCGGTGAGTGATACAAAAAAATAATAACAAAAAAGATGAGAAATGCAATTATTCACAATAATGGACATTGCCATTTTTGGCCTAAAGTGCACGGTTACGGAGATATAGGCCGAAACGGCTTTTCTCATAATGGTGGCACTTCCGCCCTCCTAAATTGTAAGGATTTTGTGGTTTTACATTCAGTACGTCATTCTGAACCTATCTATCAAAAAAATATAACTCCTGTAGTTTAGAGCATTATGGACAAGAGTAACGGGCTCCTCTATTGCCTGTACTATTTTAGGCTAAAGCTTATTATCATATCATTTACTCACTTCGCCAGCGAATTGTTATTTTATAAAATTTCGCCCACAATTGTCCTACAATCTTCAAAAACTGTTTGGTGTAAACGAATTTTCAACAGAAGGTATCGTTTATCTTAAAAAACAATTAATTACAGAATCGAACCCTCACTCATTATTTACGAGAAAACACAACAATACACACGTTTCACCGACCAATGGACATTATAGCCAAATTCATTTCATTTGAATCGCGAGTACAATTATTGTTATGTATAGAACGCCATTTGGTGCAAACAAAGTCAATAATAGCGTGAAAACGTCGAATTGTGGGTAGCACATAATTTGTTGGGCATCGAGTATCAATTACCATTATTAATGTTCCTTTACAAGAGCGGGATGCAGAGCCATTTCCATTGTGTGGCTAAAAATAAAAATTACTCGTATTACCGCTGAAAGCTTATATTTCATATGGCTTTTCTATGTGTTTTTTCAGCGTCTGTTTATCAAATACCTGCAAAAAAGGATGGATATCCTTTATAATGTCGGCAAAAGTTTAATGGATTTAATCAGAGCTTCCCAACAGTTTTTTGACTTTGAACACTGCCCGGAGCTTGATAGCAATTATATATACTCACTTGAAGACTATGGAGAAATTGATAACTTTTAGCCAATTTTATTAGAAAACTGGCTTAAAAATTCAAATATGTAATATTACTGAAAAAATTATTTAAATGAGCGACAATTGCTCATTAAAATGCCATCGATTTTTATAGAGTTTGTAAAAAAAATCGTCTTTAGGGAGGCAACGACTTTGGAATTCCGAAATATTTATCAAATTAGCGTGAATTAGAGCTTTTAGAACATATGTCGAATCGACTCTTGTATATTAAGTTTTTATTACCTCAATTAAATCAAGTTCAATCGTTTGCTTGACAGTCAAAACGAAATTCTGTCAAAATTAATGACAATGATGTCGAAAAAGCAACAAATTTACGTGATACAGTGCTACGGTACAAGTGATAAAGCAACCCCCCTGAGTTATCGAAAAATTTAATCAAAAGTCTCTGAATATTTACATCGCATTAAAATGTGTCCAACAAAAATTGATAAAGAAATTCTTAACTACTGGCTCCGTATTAGACGCAAACAAAACTAAGGTAGATCTCTAGGCATCACAGGGGCCATGTTTTCAACCCCAACAGCCGCAATGGAGGTGTTGCTGGATCTCCCCCCCCCCTACACTTAGTTATTATAAGGGAGGCCAGGCTAGGACTATACAGACTAGACTGCAATGGTAGACTAAAGATCAACGCAGGCTTCGGGGGCCACTGCAAAATTCAGGAGATCGTGAAGGAGCCCATGCTTGAAATGAGGTCAGACTTCGCGAGCCCACGAATGTGCAGGGAAAAGAACTTTACAGTGGAAATCCCCGACTGCGAGGCATGGCGGGAGGAGACGCCGGGCATACCACGAGATGCGCTCGTCTGGTTCGCGGACGGATCCGGTGGGGAGCGTGCGACGGGGGCAGGTGTTTACTCGGAAGGGCCGAGGGTAGGTCTTAGTATTTCCCTCGGAGCCCATGCAACGGTCTTTCAGGCCGAAATGTACACCATCCTGCACTGTGTGCGGGAGAACAAGAGGAGGGGCTACACCAACAAGCGGATCCTCATAGCCACAGACTGCCAGGCGGCCCTTAACGCTACTAAGTAGCCCACGGGTAAATTTCTGCTAGTGAGTGAGTGCCGAGACGAGCCAAGCGACCTGGCTGGGCAGAATGAGGTGACCCTCATCTGGGTGTCGGGTCACTCGGGGGTCAAAGGCAATGAAGAAGCTGACAGTCTCGCAAAGAGGGGGTCAGCAGAACTATTTATGGAACCAGAACCGGATCTGGGCGTGACAAAGAGCACTGCCAGGGGAGCTATTAAGTCCTGGGTCAGAAACCAACACAAAATGTACTGGGCGGATTGTCCAGGGCTCAGACATGGGAAACAATAATTGACGGACCCAGTTTTAAGAGAGCTGTGGAGCTGCTAAATCTTAGCAGAGGACAGATCAGAAACACAACAGGTCTCTTGACGGGACACATGGCCGTCAAGAAACACCTGCATTAAATGGGGCCGTTCGAAGGTGACCTCGCACGCAGACTCTGCGGCGAGTGGGAGGAATCAGCCCAGCACATCTTCTGCGAGTGTAAAGCTCTGGACCGCAAAAACAACTGATCTACGGTCAGTTTAGACCAGAGATAGAGCATTATAAAACTTCACCCTACCAATCGCTGTGCAGACTAGTTCAAGGCACAGTGATTTTGGAAATGGTGGAGTAAGACTAAGGGTAGGCACAATCAACATCAACCAAAGGTTGCAGTGCTATCAGGGCGGCAAGGCCGCGGACGAGCCATGAGGGAAAAAAAGGTAGATCTCGATAAAGATGATGCTGCCACTCTTATTGTAATGGATTTGGTACAAAATAATCCTAAACTTTCTTTATTATTATTGTTATTATTATTAGTTTATTGATATATACATTTTACCAAAGGTTTTAAACTTGTGTCTGAAATTGAAGATCATTTCAATTGGGGATAAGTAAAACGCCCATTTGAAGAATATTGGGACAATGCGAAATTATCCTTAAAAAACAATTTTTAATCACGCTTTAAGGTCCTGCAAACGTTTTAATTTCTGCTTGTAGTCTAGTCGACAGGTTGGAAAAAGTGGGGTTAGGTGGGAAAAGTTCGGAAGATAATGAAACTTTGGGATGTTGTTCAGGGGAGGTTATTTCAATATTTTTAAACTTTCCGACCTCGAGGACCGGTGCAAAAAAGAGAGGGGGGGACTGCAACATTTTCGACTTTTCTCCGGTTTCTAATTTGGACCTTGGAATTCGCACTCATCTGGAGTATTTTTTTAAAGCTCTTCATCGTGACCACTCTATTAGCGAATTTTTCTTAATGAAAATTCGCTAACATCAGATACTTCGAAAAACTGAGTATGATAACGTTTTTCATTGCCAACAGGGCTTTTGCTTTATTCTAATCGGTGTACGGTAGGTTTTTCACATCCAATTGTTATTGCTAGATTTTTTTAAAATGTAAGATGGCAAAGTTTTTATACTGTCCGTTCAATAATTTAAATAAATCTCTCAAAATCAGGAAAAACTAAGGGTTGTATTAAAAAACAATGACGTCATCATTGTAAAAAATGACGTCGGAAAATCGACTTTCATAAAAAGATCTGCAATTTTTATTAAAGGAAATCAACGCCTTAGATTATTTTTTCCAAGATGAAAGTTATTTAGCTTTTACTTAACTTATTCAATGCCTTAGGCGCGAACTATACACAAAAAAATCAGCTTTGCTTGTTTGAAAGTTAATTGTATTGATCTGACTAATTTAGCTCCCATCGTAGAACCACGGTGGTTCAGAGGTAAGAACGGGTGCCTCTGAACCGAAGGGTACTGGGTTCGATTCCAGGGTACTCCTTTCACTTTTTCAGTACAAACTGTAAATTAACATCAACCGAGGTTCTGGCATTGTATTTGAGCAAGTTGAATGTCTGCACGTTCCACCCTTCAGAGGGGGCGTAAAGCCGTCGATCCCGTGTCCATGTGATGTTGGGCACGTTAAAGATCCCTACCCTCCTCACAGAAAGGCAGGGGTTCGGCAAAATTTCCAGGATATTGAGGTGAAACTGCTCCCTGGCTCAGTGATTGGCCATAGTAGCGGAAATAGGCCGACGTTAAAGAAACAAAAACACACACACAGCTACCATCGTAGTTAATTAATTTCGAATAATATGAACTTTCTGTGTTCTGCATAATATAATTAAATATCAGTCAGTATTATATCACAGGCTGCAGCGTCTGCTAGCACATACATATGCCTTTGTCATGTAGTTGGCCTGCATGTTAGCAATCCATGTAGACAGATTCGTAAATAACAAGCCAGAGCATAGGGAGATTTCCCGACTAACAAGGAAACCTAAAATCTGCACACACATTCTACGAAGTGCATATTCCAGTGCATTGTCAAGTTTTAACATGTAAGTTAGAGCGAAAGCAACACCATAGCATCTTAGGTACCATTCTAAAGATATTTCGCGGTATTTTTAAGTAAACTAATTGGTAATAAGTACACTTGGAGAACACCCAAATCACCACAACACATATTTCAGAGACCTTACGATCGTTTCGTTGACCAAGTCAACATCTTCAGAGGAAGAAAAATTCTAACATAAAAAACTAGATCCCGTATATTTATATCGCGTCAAAGAAAACGAACTAGTCCGAAGGAAAGTTGTCGTCCAAGAACGATCGTTTGTTTGTTGCGCAGTGAAACAGGTCGGAGACCTGCTTCACTGCGCAATAAACCTGTTTCACTGCGCAATAAACAAACGATCGTTCTTGGACGACAACTTTCCTTCGGACTAGTTCGTTTTCTTTGACGCGATATAAATATACGGGATCTAGTTTTTTATGTTAGAATTTTTCTTCCTCTCAAGATGTTGACTTGGTCAGCGAAACGATCGTAAGGTCTCTGAAATATGTGTTGTGGTGATTTGGGTGTTCTCCAAGTGTACTTATTAGTGCTCATCACAGGTTCCAGTTTTCACATAGTAAACTAATTGGTAGTTATGTTTTACTAATAAATTCAAATTGCTTAAAATTGTTGGGAGCAAACTTTAAATGATAAAATGGAACAAATTCGGTATCTTTATTACTGTGAATATTTATAAAAAACTCTGGCCGCAGCAAGTGCGTTATGAAAGTTAACTTTCATAAAAATGTTTTTAATTACAAATATATCGCTCTAATGCGAGCAGGCATCAATTTGGTTACCGGTATAACCTATATAGTAGGAACAATGTACCATATTTTATCAAAATAATTATTTGAAAATGTACAAAAATTTTCCGAAAATAAAATTTAAATGTTTCTGAGAAAACTGGTCTCCTATCCAATGAACCTTAGGTTAATAGCAAATTGAGTTATTGAAATTTGAAACATTTAATGAAAATTGGCAACCAAAACGCCCTTGCTGCGTTCATACAAAAATTTTCCAAAAATAAAGTAAAATGTTGGTTTCCTAACCAACAAAACTTGCGTTAATAGCAAATTGAATTATTGAAATTTGAACGATTTAATGAAAATTTGCTACCAAAACACACTTACTCCGTCCAGATTTTTTCTTACAAACATGCATCATATTTCGATAAAAAATGCTAAAATGCAGTAACGAATTTGTTCTACGAAAATTAGCTAAAAATTATAGACCGTTAAACCATAAACTTCACTAAACCTACAGCGAAAGCATCAACTTAGCTAAACCGACAGCCAAAGCATCAGAGAAAGGGTCTATTTGAAATGAATTTTCTGTACATATTTTTGTAAAATGAAGGGTAATGACGGTTGAATCTGAAACTTAAGGGTTCGCAGACCACTGTTCTTGCAACATTTTCTCTTCACAATGCGTATTTGTTTCACGTTCTTTGCCTAAACATTGCCAATTTTGATGTTTTAAATCGCGACTTTGACATTTTGAAGAAAACTCCAATTTATTTAACTGCCCATAACTTTTTTATGTTTAAACTTAGGAAAAATATGTGTTTTACATTGACATGAATATATTACCCGTCACACTGGGAATCAATCCTACTGATTAGACGAGCGTGTGGCGACTGTAAAAACTTGGATGAGTTTTTTGTTGTTTTAACGAAATAAAAGACCTCCCTAACGTGATGCTAGACAAAATCCTACCAACTGACTTTTCTGACCTGCCCTGACATCAGTTTGCCCAATTAAAAGCTAAAAGGAGAAGGAAAATCACCCCTGCCATATATCAAGGTTATGTGAGCATAATGAACTTCCTTTTCCTTTTAACTTCTTTTAGATTTTGATTGGGCAAGCTGATGTCAGGAAGGTCAGTTGGGAGGATTGTGTGTACACAGCACAGTCAGTGAGGTCTTTTATTTTGTTAAAAGCACAAAAAAAGCAATGTTTAATATATTAATCACATATTATATATATATATATATATATATATATATATATATATATATATATATATATATATATATATATATATCTTTATAAAATAATTCCTATTTTACTGAGAAATTCCCACAGCAACACGTACACCTCCTCACTTTTTAAGTTTAACAGGTAGGTTAAGTGTAAGGGAAATTGTATTTCAGTAGCAGTATGTTTTAATAACTGGATTAAAGTGTTTCGTTGGCTTTGGTACAATCTACAAGAAAACATTATATGTTCTAATTCACAAATTGGACTCGCATCGCAATTACAATATGGTGCTGGGTGCTGGTTCTATACCAATGCGGTTTAAGTGAGATTTGTATCTCACATGGATCGTTGTTAAGCTTGTATTGTGCACTAAGTGAGTGGTGGACGTGCCGCCACCTAGTTGCGGAACCAAGTAGTATGTTGTCACGCCAGCTCCAAATAACACAGTGTTAAAAAAATGGAGACTGTATACAACTAACTAACAATTTAGAAAATTGTCAGGCCTGGCCCATTTCTACCCCATTGTAGGGACAAAGTATGTAAGGCAAGATGCATTCTCGCAACAATTAGAACCGTAGAACGGTTTCGCTCTAATTAGAGCGGCGGTGTCAGCCAAGATGGGTTTGTAACTACTTAACCTGAAATGTCTTACTATATAACAATTGGCATACACACTTGATATACATAGACGCAGCACGCCGCGCGGGAGGGTCGATTGCGCGCGTGCGCCTGGAAGAATGGTTGGAGGGGTATATCCGAGTGAGCGAGGCAAACGCGTACGCAAATTCATTTGTAAAAATGTTGAATTAGGTATTGGTATATTGTTGTTTCAAGGTCCCAGGATATTGTCACAGTATATTGTATAAAATTTCATTTGTAAAATAGATTTCATAAGATAATCTCGTATTATTAATGTAAGGTATATTGTCGTATTTCCTTGGCTGACACCAAAAATAACAATAATTTTACCCTATATGATCCTAATAATTTGATTGTCTTTTAAGCAGTCTACACATATATTTAAAACTTTCTGCTTAGGTGAACTCTAAATAAATATTTTGATAATTGTCTGTTAGTCATAGGTATGTGTTGAGTTAGAGATTAAGTTTAAGTGGGTACCTACATTCTTGCGTGGTAAATGCTTTGATCGTACATTGAGTGGAAAAAATAAGTTGATTGTAAATTGTAGACAGAAGAATACGCAATTATTTTTTACTTTTTAGTGCATTTTTTTGTTTTAGAATATTTTTTTTGTGAAGTCGGTTTTCCATTTTGTTAAAATTTTTGTTTATTGTTGGTTACTGAACCACGTTGGCGAAACTTTGCAACTAACTCCAAAATGTATTTTCTGTTAACTTGTCTGTTCGGATGTCATTCATTAAACAAATTTGCGGTACGGTTGGTACAGTCATCCTTTTTGAAAAAGAGAGTAATTATTTCAACTCTTTCTTCTACAGAATACACCATCGTGAAATTAATTTTCGGTAGTACTATCAAGTATCAAGCCGACCGATAAACTGAAATAATAAACCGCATTTTTCTCATTACGATAAGAAATGTTCTGATAGTCAATTTTTTGTTTACAAACCAACAAAACATTGACTATCAGCACATTTCTTATCGGAATGAGTAAAATGCGTTTTTGCATCTTCAACTGTGGATAATTTTTAAACGAGTTGATAAAACTTCCAAAAAGATTAGTGTGTTGAATTCAGAAAAGAAATAGCTTTCAAATGATGTAACACTCGACCCATGTTCCCTATTTAAAATATAAGGGTTGTTATCACCACCATTAAGGGTTTGATGTGACAAACTTGAGTTTTATGTAAAAACATGTCCCCCTCAATATAAAAACTGACGTGTTTCAGCGTTTCTTTAAAAAAAATCTCTGGACGTAAATCGGTCTGTTTCGTTTTCAATGCGCCACCCTATATATTACATTTTTGACTGTCATGTACGAAGTCAGCCAACTAGTTTAATTTCAATCTATATTTATTGTTAAACGAACAGTGTATTGTGTCACCAAGCCAGTTGCAAGACTCAAGATCTACATCCCGTGGAGGATGGAAAATACTCCTGCTCTGTAATCTGCGTAGACATATTTACAAACGGCAAACAATACTGCACGGCATGGCAATCTACATAGAGCTCAATTCTACACAGCTTCTCCCTAAACCACGACCAAGTATCTGAGTCTCTGCTGCGAAACATGGAGTGCCAAGTTAACATGCAAATTAGAGTTGGAGCGACAATGGATTTTGGATGTTATGCCCACACCTTTTATAATAAATAATTAGTACGTGTGTTCACCGTCTGTAATTTGACGTTGATGGAAATGTTAATTTTGAAACTAGGCAAACTTTGCGGTTATACAAGTTTGTGTTTGTGTTTGTGTCGTCGAATCGATGGATGCTGTCCCTCTGGACGAGTCGCTTTACATGGATTTTATATTTACGTTCGCTTTATTTCAGCTGCGATATAAAGAATAATTAATTCTCTATCTGCAGCTGTATGAGGCTAATTATACCAATTAAAAAGTCCGGATGTAGCAAGTGCGTTATGGTAATGATTTTTTATTAAATGCTTCAAACTTGGGTAACTCAATTTTCAATAAACTAAGAAAGTTTAATTTTGGTACGTAGTCAGGTCTTTCCTAAGGCAACATGGTGGCCAAGTGTCATTAAAATAAGTTTGTAATTTTCGGAGAAAAAATTTTTTTTTAAAGAAAACTTAACATCTCAAAAACTGAATTTTATATAAACTTAGAAAGTTTAGTTTTGGTATGTAGTAAGGTCTTTCTCAAGGCAATATATTCACCAAATCTTGTTAAAATCGCTTGGTAATTTTCTGAGAAAAAATTTTTTTTCGTAAGAAAACTAAAAATGTTCCCAAAAAACCTGGTCAGATTTTCCTGGCTAACTAACTCATCCAAGCCATAGATGGCCACCTGACTTAACACCTCTTGATGCAAGCATCTGAGGCTACATCAAAAATAACCTGCCACCACAAAAGAAGACATGGTAGGTAGAGTTTTAAGTGTCCTTCAATTCACTGAATTTGAGACATATCAGAAAGGCTACGAACCAAAACATTATAAGACGAATAACAAAATGCCTCCATGTCAGTGGGAGTAATTTGAGCATTTTTTATAGGTTCCACAAATTTTTTTTATTTGTTTTTGTGTTTTAGTTTTCCACTAGCTATTAGTTAAGTTCTAATAATAAATAACTACATATATTGTTGAGTTGTATTTTGGTTTTACAAGTTAGTTAACAACACATTGATTTTACAAACTAAAACAAGGGAAATGCAGCGATTTGGATGTAAATACAAAGTGTTCTCTTTTTTTACGCGAGAAGGCCTAACAAAAGTTATGTTCTCATTTGTAAGAGGTGGGACTTGACATGTAGACGTCAACAAGCATATTATCAAGTTAGAAAGCCTGCCTTAAATCTATTGTGCAATTTGAATTAAGTGAATCCAATAAAATTGAAATATTCGGAAAACGATGGAATTTATGTATAGGGAATGCTAATACACGTTGAAAGGAAAACCGGATGCGAACCGAAATAGCTCATAATATATAGGGTGTTCTATTTGAAATAAGCGAGTAATTGTGATTTCAATTTTACCAAATAGCACGGCTAATTGTCATCACCATGTATACTTAAAAGAAACGCTATCAAACGTGTCGTTTAGGTGCCAATCTGGGGGTAATCTGTACAAAAACTGAGTCTTCTCAGTTGTATTTCCACACACACGCACACACACACAGAGAGAGAGAGAGAGCGTGCAACGTTCACCTCGGTTTTCGCGAGAATTTTCAAAAAAATCAAAAAATTTCGAAAACGGTTGATTTTTGATATATGGTGTATAGGTAATAATTTATCTCGAATTCAATGTAGAATTCGAAAATAAAATGAAAATTACCATGTTGTATTTAAAATAATCAAATTGATGGTCACTTCCGGTTAAACCGGAAGTTTGTCATAAATTGAATTATTTGCACTGAACTGGAATTTGTCTCAGTCGTATGTGTGTAAATTTTCAAATTTTAAATCGGAGTAGTTATTGAGAAACGGCTAACTAAAAGTCTTGGCGCCACACCCTGTATAGATCCCTACTTTTTGTTGGAATTATAAATGGACCACGATGTCCACAATTTTTACAGCAATATCTCATTCCGACGCTATTGAACATATTTCCTGATGGACACACTGCCGGTGTGGTAATTCATAACTTGTAGTATCAACAATATGGTGCCACGCGCATTGTGACGTTAATGTTCGACAGTATCTGGATGAACATTTTCCTAACAAATGGCTTGCAGGCGTAGTGCAATCGAGTGGCCAGGAAGATCGCCTGATCTAACTCCCTTAGATTTTTTCTGTGGGTCATTTGAAGAATGTGGTATTCAAAAGTAAACCAGATACTATCGACGAAATGAAAACAAGACTTAGAACTGAATGTACCAAGATTTCTCCAAATAGAATCCAACAAGAATTTGTTGACTGTTTGGGATATTGTCAGGGACAGAAAGGTGGGTATTTCCAACATTTAATTAGATAAGACTGAACTATGTAATTCTTTATAGGCTGCACTTGTGTTAGGTGTTACTGATAATAAAAATGTTGTTGCTCACTTTTTTATTCCTACAAAAAAAATGGGGTTAATGAATAGATAATTGGATTAGGTTTAATAAGATATATCACATTATCTACCATCCGATTTCAAAATTTTAAAAGGATAGTTACCCCTTGAAGAGATATAACCATAGGGGTGAGGTTTTTATATGAAAAAGTTAGTTTTTGAAATTAAAAATCGACCTGTTTTTGAATTTTTCTTGATAATGGTCACTTTCCAGTTTAATGAATTTATGCGCTACTTCATACACAGTGTATATATAAACACAGATCTCCTTATTAGTGAAAAATTCGAGACGCAGCAAGTGCGTTATGGTAGCGACTTTTCATTATATGATTCAAATTTGAATAACTCAATTTTTTATACACCTAGAAAGTCAAAGTTTGGTATATAGTAAGGTATTTCCCAAAGCAACATATCCATCGAACTTAATTAAATAGCTCTGTAATTTAGGCAGACAAAAAATTCTTCCGAAAAAAACTTAAAATTTTCCCGGAAAACCTTACCTGATTTTCTTGGCTAACGAACTTATCCACGCTATTAATAAAAAGTCTGGACGCAACAAGTGCGTTATGGCAGTGAATTTTTATAAAAATGCTTTGAATAGAAAATATGTCTTTTTGATACAAGCAGTCATCAAATTGGTTACCGGTATAACCTATATAGTAGAAACAATGTGCCATATTTTATCAAAATAATTTATTGTTTGAAAATGTACAAAAATTTTCTGACAATAAACTTTAAATGTTGGTTTCCTAGCCAAGAAACCTTAGGTTAATAGCAAATTGAGTTATTGAAATTTGAAGCATTTAATGAAAATTTGCTACCAAAACGCACTTACTGCGTCTTCATTTTTTTTCTTACAAACATATTTCGATTAAAAATGCAATAAAATAAGGCTGTTCGAACAAAAAATTTAGGGATCACCAACGACTTATGGGCCAGCCTGTGATTGTCAAAATAATTTTATAAGATGCAGCTCAAGACTCCCTATAATTAACTTATACAATTTTTTCTCGTCTCTTGTATAATAATAATTATATTGAGCTTTACCGTAGAAATGCGTCACCCTGTATATAGGTAAACAGATCAAAACTGAACGTAAATGTATTCCAGGGGCCCAGTTTGCGCTCATTTGAAGAAATCTTTTTAAAATTCTAAAGTCGCGGTCTCCTCATTGACGAATTTTTTGTACGAAAATTAGCTAAAAATTATGGACCGTTAAACCATAAACTTAACTGAAACTACCGCCAAAGCATCAGAGAGAATATAACTAACCTGTTGCATATCAACCCTTTTTGTAAAACTTCGATCCTTTATATCTGTTGATAAAACATAACAAACACTGTTTAGTCCACCCACTAACATTCATAAAATCATAAAGGAATAATTTGCACTTGTATATAAAAATTACCAAATAACACAAATAATGTGTCAACTGAAACAGATAAAACAATCTAATACCACACAATAAACGTCAGTTACAGCGTGTAACAGACCTGCGCAATAATATCAAATGTTTCGTTGCCAGACAACGCTCAGACATACTAGATCTCATATCAGCCAGGTTTGCCATTGTCAATGAAACGCGGTTATATTAAAAATAAATGTTTCAAATTTAAATAGCTCAATTTTCTGTAAAGCTAGAAAGCTGAATTTTGGTACATATTTAGGCCTTTCGCAAGGCAATATGTACACCAAATTTAATCGAAATAGCTTTGTAATTTTCGGAGAAAAACATTTTAAAAACTCTGGACGCAGCAAGTGCGTTATGGTAGTGCATTTTCATAAAAATGTTTTTAATTGCAAATATGTGTGTTTCCTTTTTAAGAAAGCAGGCATCAATTTTGGTTACCAGTATAACCTATATAGTAAAAACAATGTGCCATGTTTCATAAAAATAACTTTATTGTGTGAAAATGTACAAAAATTTCCAAAAGTAAACTTAAAGTGTTCCCGGAAAAACTCGTTTCTTGGTCAACCTTATAGGTTAATAGCAAATTGAGCTATTCAAATTTGAAGCATTTAATGAAAATTCGCTACCATAACGCACTTGCTGCGTCCCGAATTTCTTTTCTTACAAACATGCATCGCTGAAAAATTCAAAAATGCAATAACATAAGGCGTGTTTGATTAAAAAAAAGAAAATTTGTATCACCAACGACTTATGGGCCATCCTGTGATTGTAGAAATATTTTTTTAAGATGTAGCTCAAGACACCCTATAATTAATATATACAAATTTTCTTCATATCTTGAATAATAACGGATATATTGAGCTTTATTGATTTTTTACGAAAATTCGACAAAAATTATATACCATTAAACGATAAACTCTAAAGCTAAGGCTACTGCCAAGCATCAGAGAAAGGGTCTATTTGAAATGAATTTTCTGGAAACATTTTAGTAAAATGAAGGACAATGACGGTTGAAACTAAGACTTCAGAGTTTGTAAAAGATCCTTCTTGAGACATTTGATTTCCATATCCCGTATTAGATTCAAGTTCTTTGCCTAAATGTTGCCGATTTTGACGTTTTAAATCGCAACTTTGACGTTTTGAGGAAAACCCCAATTTATTTTTCTTTAAATGCCTATAACTTTTTTGCCTTTTGACCTACATAGCTAAATTTTGGTAGGTGGCTTACCTATAAGGATATTAACTAGCGTACCAAATTTGGTTGCCCTTACTTCGTTAATTCCGGAGATATAAATTTTTTCGAAAGAAAACACAAAATTTTCCGGGAAAACCTGGGCAGATTTTCCTGGCTAACGAACTTATCCAAGCCATTTGCAAAAGGAATTTTTACACCAAATTTAGTCAAAATCGGCTTATTATTTTTTGAGTTATCGGTGTGATACATATATATATATATATATATATATATATATATATATATATATATATATATATATATATATATATATATATATATATATATATATAAACATATAAAAATTGAAACGGACCCCGGATATGTGTTCTAGGGGGCCTAGTTCGCGGTCATTTGAAGAAATTTTTTCAAAATTAAAAAGTCGGGATCTCCTCATTAGTGAATTTTTTTTTAAGAAAATTCTCTAAAAACTCAAAAATTTTCCGGCAAACCTTGTTAGATTTTCCTGACTAACGAACTCATCCAAGCTATTAATAAAAGAAAGGCACTTGCTGATTTTCATCAAAATTATTTTTTGGGTTATCAGTTATATATATATATATATATATATATATATATATATATATATATATATATATATATATATATATATATATATATATATATATATATATTAAAACTGACCCCGGATATGGGTTCTAGGGGACCCAGTTGGCGCTCATTGGAAAAAATGTTTGCAAAGTCTCACCATCGATACCTCTCCATTAGTGATTTTTTTTGGTAAAAATTTCCTAAAAACGTTAAACAAAAAATTCCGTGAAATATTTTTTTGTAAACTTTACCAAGCGAACAGGTTATAAAACGAAATTTAAACTTTCAATGCCTACTTTGACTAACTGGTTTTCTTAAAACAATTTCCTAATTCTGGTAACGATATTTCAATAAAGATAGAAAAAAAGGATTGGATTTAGGTTATCTTATTACATATTTTATATAACTATTCTGGCCAACTTAAACATATTTTAATTAATTGGGTATTTTAGAGATTGTGAGGACCATACACGAGATTCGTGTCCGCTATAAATTGTATCAATAAGTATTATTATTACTATTACTATTTTATCAAAACGATAAATATTGTAGTTAACAAGAAATTTACAACGAAACGTTGCACTGTGAGAAACGAAAATAATCCTGTCAACGTTAACATGAAAATTTGCATTGAACGTCCAATTTGCAAGTTAATTCGATATAAATACTACAAGCTATAGAAGAAAATCTGACAGTACATACTTCGGCAATGTTTACAGGCCACAATGCCCGCAATAAAAAGACAACTTAACCCAAGCGGAATATAGTTGGGAGGCAACAAACTCGTTTAATGCCCTCGTTAAACTTAGCAAGCCAGCACTTCTCTCCCTTGTATTCAAATTTAAATTATTTTGTAATAAAATGTGACACAAATACGTCACTAAACTTCTTGAAGGCGTCCTCCTCGTGATACCATAATCATTAGCAAGCATCCGAATTATGTTTAAAAGGGGATTAACAACAAGATTGTTAAGATTTTGGTGTTGGAGGTCCCACTTAATTAGCATGAAGCTGGTGCGGTGACATATCGGAAATGGAACTCGAGATACTTATTTTCTTGTACCAATTTTATTGGGTTAGATCGAGTTATGACAATAAGGTTATACAGGCTGCTTCCAAAATGTTTATCCGAATTGGAAACTAGAGGTTAAAATAGGACGATTTAAGCTAATTCATGGTCCCATAGTCGCCGATCGTTAGAGGTGTTTGGAGAAGCGCAAATGCTAAAAATTTGGTAAAAAGCCTTTTGAGACTACTATCTATTGACTAAAAATAATTTCAAAATAGCCATGTTTTTTTTTGTGATTCTGTGTTAAATTTTAGGTCGACTTTATAGGACATACCACTAACCTAAAACGTCGACTTTCGGAATCAAAACTGACAAAAATACTCAGTGTTAACAAAATGTGTAACTAACTAATATAGAACAACGAAATGTTGGGAATAGACAGTCAAAACGTTTAGGCACATCTTGATTTGATTTAATTTTGAAAATCATTCACAGGGAAGGTCTAAAAAAATTTAACGGGACCAACACAAAAGTAGCAAAAAGTCAATTTTTTCAAATGGAACACCCTGTATGTTATAAAGCTTGTTGGATGCAAAATTAAAGTCTACAGTGTCTTGCACTAGCATTCCCTATACATAGCTCTTCAGGTTTTTGAGTAAATAGAAATTATTTAAATTGGTTTGGCATGATCACGAATTCAAGACCAGGAGAGGTAGCCTAAGCTAATTTAAAACATTGTGTACTTGTAAGACTAGATGCATTATCGCAACAAATAGAACCGTAGACCGGTTTCGCTCTCATTAGAGATCTTCAGTACGGCATACTAATTGTAGCAAAAATGCACCTAAAGTAATACGGCTATATATAGCCAGCATTTCAACACTAACAGCCCATTTCTACCCCAAAATAGGGACACAGTATGTAAGGCTAGATGCATTATCGCAACAAATAGAACCGTAGACCGGTTTCGCTCTTCAGTACGGCAAACTAATTGTAGCAAAATTTATATATAACAATATTTGTTGCGATAATGCATCTAACCTTACATACTTTGTCCCTATATTAGGGTAGAAATGGGCCAGTGCTGACAATGTTCTAAATTGTTAGTTAGTTGTATACAGTCTCTATTTTTTTAACACTTTGTGTTATTTGGAGCTGGCGAGACTACATACTACTTGGTTCCGCAACTAGGTGGCGGCACGTCCACCACTCACTTAGTGTTGAAAGGCTGGCTATATATAGCCGTATTACTTTAGGTGCATTTTTTGCAACAATTAGTATGCCGTACTGAAGAGCACTAATGAGAGCGAAACCGGTCTACGGTTCTATTTGTTGCGATAATGCATCTAGCCTTACATACTTTGTCCCTATATTGGGGTAGAAATGGGCCAGGGCTGACAATTTTCTAAATTGTTAGGTAGTTGTATACAGTCTCTATTTTCCAACACTTTATGTTATTTGGAGCTGGCGTGACAACATATTACTTGGTTCCACAACTAGGTGGCGGCACGTCCACCCCTCACTTAGTGTTAAAAGGCTGGCTATATATAGCCGTATTACTTTAGGTGCATTTTTGCTACAATTAGTATGCCGTACTGAAGAGCTCTAATTAAAGCGAAACCGGTCTACGGTTCTATTTGTTGCGATAATGCATCTAGCCTTACATACTTTGTCCCTATATTGAGGTATAAATGGGCCAGGGCTGACAATTTTCTAAATTGTTAGTTGGTTGTGTACAGTCTCTATTTTTTTAACACTTTGTGTTATTTGGAGCTGGCGTGAAAACATACTACTTGGTTCCGCAACTAGGTGGCGGTACGTCCACCACTCACTTAGTATTGTGTACTTTGAAAATGTAAATAATTTTTATTGTCTCTTATAACAAATTTAAAAAATAACCACCATTACCTCTTACGCATTTAATTAACCGTCTTTAGACATTGTGTACTGTCGCTCTTCTAATTTCTAAGGGGTCTAAATTATTGTATGCTAATATTACACAAGCCTGTAATTCTTCGCGGGTGTTGATGGGAGTATCATACATTTCCGATTTAATTTTTTCCCACAAGTAAAAGAACAGTGGGGTTAAATCTTGCTGTCACAACCAGGACCCTAGTCGCGTAATTCATTGGCCTTGAAACATTTGGTTTAATTCATTATATAATGCAATGACACAGTGGGCTGAGGAACCATCTATTGATACCAGCAATTTGCCCAGTCAACAAAAGGGATATTTTCCAGACAATTTGGAACCTGGTTTTTTAAAATGTTAACATATCTAGCACCGACTAAATTTTGATTATAAATGATGAAGTGATTCATTAAGATTGCAGAAACATTAAAGCTATTTTTTTGAGAATTTTTTGGCCTGATTGAGAATGGACTTTCGTGAGATCAAATGTGTAAGTTGATTAATACCTTCTTTAAAAAATGTTGACTCGTCTGTCCAAATAATTCTGCGAAGAAAATTTGGATAATCTTGTAGTTTAACAAGCATCACTTCGCAATATTGCACTCGGTGAAACAGAGCTTGTGGATGTAATTCTTGAACTGTCGAAAACTTGAAATCATACATTTTATGTCTATTTTAAATTATCTGTACTGAATCTCGTAAATATCCAAGACCACTTGCCGCTGAACGAATAGAAGCTTTAGGAGAAAAATATGATATCCCAAGACAGTTATATCCACAAGTTCGTCTGATGTTATTCGTTTTGGCAAATTACGAGGCGCAATTACTTTTCCAAAAGTCTTAAAATTATTTTCAATGTTCCAAAACTTTTCTCCGTCATCTTTGGCAATTGTGGATATCTATTCGTTAAAAACTTGGCAACTTCGCAGTTTAATTTGACCAGTTTCTCCATGGATATGAAATAAATTTAGTATGCCTTCATTTGTGTACTCCATGCCACTCCAAAGATAACATCTTTGGCAATTGTGGATATATATTCGTTAAAAAGCTGGCAATTTCGAAGTTTAATTTGATCAGTTTCTCCATGGTTATGAAATAAATTCAGTATGCCTTCATTTGTGTACTCCATGCCACTCCAAAGATAACACTTGGTATAAATTTTAAGAACTTGCGCTCGAATGTCATTATGTTAATTTTAAAAGTCGACTATGCTTCACACTAGCTTAGGATACTTATCCTGGTGTTGAAGTCGTGATCATGCCGGACGAATTTAAATAATTGCAATTTACTCAAAAACCTTAACAGTTAGGTATAGGGAATTGTTAGTGCATGTCAGTAGAATAGCAATGCCGGTTCTAGCTCAAAAAAAATGCACATTTTCAAAACGCACCATTTTTAAAACCACACCCCTTTAACCACGCCCATTTACCTAAAATCGACCAATCAGAGGCCGCTTTTAACCACAAATACGCCCATTTTGTACACATTTAACCAATAAAAGCGCTTCACGCCTACATCGACCTCGCCCATGGGGGGAACTGGACCAAAAAAGCTAAGCAAAATTTTTGCACATGCACACACATTTGGAGATGTGGTTCCGAGACACAAAAGCTAAGGAAAGCTTTTAAGCAAAACTATAGGAGCTTTTGGAGATTAATTAATAAAATAATAAGTGGTTATCATCACATTCGTTGAGATGGTATGAAGTTTCATCACCCAACCTTTAATCTTAAGAAGCTTAATGATCTTTAGGGAAAACAAATGAGGGATGTATCGGAGATTTATTAATTTAATTATATTGGATGAGATGGTATGAAGTTTCATCACCTAACCTGTATTCGTGGGTAGCTTAATGAGCTTTGGCGAAAACTAATGAGTGTTGTATCGGAGCTTCATTAATTGATTGGCTTTCATATTGCGGCATCTTAATGAAATCTTTGGTCTTTAGCGATGGAGAAGTGTGAATCTTAATTAGATGCAGGAATCATTGAAGAGGACTATTATTTAAAGTTACGTCACCCCAACCTTTAGAGCCGTCAAATGAAAGTGAGGTTGATAAGCGAGAATAATGGTATTGGTAGAGGACTCCATGTTAATTAATAAACTAATAAGTGGTTATCATTACATTGGTTGAAGACTCCATTATTTAAACTTACGTCACCACAACCTTTAGAGGCGACAAATCAGAGTGAGGTTCATTTTATTCGTCTTAATGAGTAGAATTCAAAAATGGCGACTAACGCTTGTACAAAAATGAGATAAAAAACTTAAAACCCTTATCGCGGAAGATCCGTGAGATGTACGAGAGAACCAACACATGCACGGTGTTAAGGAGGCCAAATCAAAGTGGAATATACAATAAAATGACCACTTCCGGTCTAAACTTTAAATCCTTATATCTTTTGAATGGAAAGTGATAGAAATGAACTGACTTTAAAAATATATCGTTTCATAACAAGGTCTACAAGAAAAAGAGATAAAAAAATTCAAACCCTTATCGCGGAAGATCCGTGAGATGTACGCAGGAAACAATACATGCACGGTGTTAAGGAGGCCAAATCAAAGTGGAATATACAATAAAATGACAACTTCCGGTCTAAACTTTAAATCCTTATATCTTTTGAATGGAAAGTGATAGAAATGAACTGACTTTAAAAATATATCGTTTCATAACAAGCTCTACAAGAAAATGAGATAAAAAACTTTAAACCCTTATCGCGGAAGATCCGTGAGATGTACGAGAGAACCAACACATGCACGGTGTTAAGGAGGTCAAATCAAAGTGGAATATACAATAAAATGGCCACTTCCGGTCTAAACTTTAAATCCTTATATCTTTTGAACGGAAAGTGATAGAAATGAACTGACTTTAAAAATATATCGTTTCATAACAAGCTCTACAAGAAAATGAGATAAAAAACTTTAAACCCTTATCGCGGAAGATCCGTGAGATGTACGATAAAACCAATACATGCACGGTGTTAAGGAGGCCAAATCAAATTGGAATATACAATAAAATGGCCACTTCCGGTCTAAACTTTAAATCGTTATATCTTTTGAACGGAAAGTGATAGAAAAGAACCGACTTCAAAAATGTATGTTTCGTAACAAGGTCTACAAGAAACTGAGATAAAAAACTTCAAACCCTTATCGCGGAAGATCGGTGAGATGCACGATAGAACCAATACATGCACGGTGTTAAGGAGGTCAAACCAAATTGGAATATACAATAAAATGGCCACTTCCGGTCTAAATTTTAAATCGTTATATCTTTTGAACGGAAAGTGATAGAAAGGAACCGACTTCATAAATGTATGTTTCGTAACAAGGTCTACAAGAAACTGAGATAAAAACTTAAAACCCTTATCGCGGAAGATCCGTGAGATGTACGATAGAACCAATACATACACGCTGTTCAGCAAAGCAAACTCTATAAGCATATTCAATAAAAAATGTTACTTCTGGTAGACACTTCCGGTATAGCTATTCTTAGAGCTAGATACATGTGTGACACCTCAAAATAATCGTCTTGTTGAACAGAAGAAATATAATATTTAAGTAAGTCAGAACAAGCTGTGTTAACACCTAAAAACAACACACTCTCTCTTAGACTTAATGAAGTTACTTTCAGAGAAAATTTCAACCATACCATAAAGAACAGTATTAAATAGCGTATTTAAATGTTGACTACATCAAGTGATGCGTACTACAGACAAATTTTAGTACACCCTCTTAGACTTATTGAAGTTGACGGCACAGGCAGCTGTCAAGCGTACCTAACAAACCAAAGTAAATATGTCTTGAAGAACAGTCTTCAATTACCCTAAACCAACACATCTCTATCATTTCAGAGTAATCTTAGCCATGTGACCAGTTAAACTAAGTATCTTGAAGTGTAGCTTTTATGTTTATGAGATATAAAATAAGAAAACCAAAGAGTTAATTGTCTATTACAACAACAAGCAGAAGGGGGTTGACTTGGTACCTACAGCTGCTACATACTTGGTAAAAATGGGTGCCACTAGCATTTCAGAGTAATTTTAATCACACAACACTCTAACTGTCTTGAGATGTAGCTTTATGTGTTAATGGGTGGAAATAACAAAACTAAAGAGTTGATTGTCTATTACAACTGTCAGCTAAAGAAGCATTTAGGTAGCCGGAATACCGATATCCTAAATATTTCAAGAGTAATCTTAGTCATACAACACTCTTAACTAACTGTCTTGAGATGTGGCTTTATGTGTCATTGGTTGGAAAATAAGAAAACTAAAGAGTTGATTGTCTATTACAACTGTCAGCTGAAGGAACATTTTGGGTTATCGGAATACCGATACCCTAAATATTTCAACCAAAGGAGCCCACTTAGACTCATCTCCAGGGAGCCGGAATACTGGCCCCCTAGAAGTGTCGGAAGCAACATTTCAATTAACACCAACAACCGCTAAATACTTGTTGGACTTTAATATGTTTGATATCAAATTCGGTTTGCTACATAACCATTCATTTTTATGAAAAACTCAACAATTTTTATTTCTGCGTAAGCGAATTTAATCAGAAATATAGAACCAATCTTCAAGAAACCGAAGTAAAATGATAAGAACATTAAGAACAAACATTCCGATACCGAAGTGATCCTAAACACACCATATGATGTAAATTCTGTAAATCTCTTTAACAGAAGAAAAACAGAAGTGAAACACCGTAATACAAATAGAACCGACGTACATAACAGATGTGTCTGAGAAGAAACGTATTCAGAACCTTATTGAGTTTACTAAGTTTTAAGTATACGAACATAACAGTCTATGTACCAACCAACCAGGACAACACAACTAACCAACCAACTGTTTTTGAGGTGTAGCCTTTATGTATGTATGTAATTTAATTTTCGATAGTGTAAAATAAAATTAAAAAGTGTGATATATGAAAAAATAAGAAAACCAAAAGATTTAATTGCCTATCACAACAACAAGCCGACGGAACAGCTGTACCAACGGAATACCGATACCCTAAATATTTCAAAGGAAGGAGCCCACTTAGAGACATCTCCAGGGGCTCGGAATACCGATGCCCTAGAAGTGTCGGAAGCAACATTTCAATTAACACCAACAACCGCTAAACACTTGCTGGACTTTAATATGTTTGATATTAAATTCGGTTTGCTACATAACCATTCATTTTTATGAAAAACTCAACAATTTTTATTTCTGCGTAAGCGAATTTAATCAGAAATATAGAACCAATCTTCAAGGAACCGAAGTAAAATGATAAGAACATTAAGAACAAACATTCCGATACCGAAGTGATCCTAAACACACCATATGATGCAAATTCTGTAAATCTCTTTAACAGAAGAAAAACAGAAGTGAAACACCGTAAGACAAATAGAACCGACGTACATAACAGATGTGTCTGAGGAGAAACGTATTCAGAACCTTATTGAGTTTACTAAGTTTTAAGTATACGAACATAACAGTCTATGTACCAACCAATACCGATACCCTTAATATTTCAACCAAAGGAGCCCACTTAGACTCATCTCCAGGGAGCCGGAATACTGGCCCCCTAGAAGTGTCGGAAGCAACATCTCAACTAACACCTACAACCGCTACATACTTGGTAAAAAATGGGGTGGAGCTCAGATTGTAAACGACTTGATAGGTGGTACATATGTTTGCAAAGATTTCATTCTAAATTTAGCCTGTTGGATATCCAATCATTTCTATGAAAAGTGCAACCAACCAACTAACCAACCACCCAACCAACCAACCAACGTTGAGGGGCGTAGAGATAGCAAGCTATCTACAAGTGGACCCCTCTGAACCTATGATGTTAATAATGGATTAAGAGATTGAATTGGTACGTGTTTATATTGAAGGCTTGCAAGCTACGTACAAGTGTCTGAATATATGATGGTAATGATGGGTTAAGATATTTAATTGACATGTATTAAAGGCTTAGCGGTTTTCACTTGAGTCATCGTCATTCGAAAACTATTAGAACGAAAACCAGGTCCTTTACTCTGGTATATCTTACTCAGTAGGAACCAAACGTCTTCGAAAACAACATTCTTTGCTTTTCTGAAAGGCAAGTGAGCAGCCCCCTTGTCGAACCCCTCCGAGCTAAAGGTAAACCCCACTCTGTCTTCGGGATCGACATCACGGACTATATGACTCACAATATCTTTAATACGATCTCTGACCCACTTCTCTGGATCGTTGACATCGTCAGGTATATCGTGTAGTCTAAAGCATACGCTTCGTCTATCAAGTTTAAACTTCTTATTGGAGGTCACTGTATCTTCAAGTATTTGGAATGCCATTGTTTCGTGCTACACAACTGACTGTGTTGGTTAAAGGACCGAAGTTTAGCCTCGTGTTTATTAAAGACTAAAGTTTAGCAGGTACTATTTGTTTTCACCTTCACTGCTGGCTACCGACTGAACCTTAGCGGACGCTCCTCGTCTTAATATTCGACAAAACAACACAGACAACACAACTTATTGTTTTCACCTTCACTGTTGGTTAACGACTGAACCTTAGTGGACACTTCACGTCTTAATATTCAACAGACAACAACGACAGCTGTCATACAGCTGTCTGACATGACAGACAGCTGTCATACAGCTGTCTAACACAGCTGTCTAATACAGCTGTCTAACACAGCTGTCTAATACAGCTGTCTAACACAGCTGTCTAACACAGCTGTCTAACACAGCTGTCTAACACAGCTGTCTAATACAGCTGTCTAACACAGCTGTCTAATACAGCTGTCTAACACAGCTGTCTAATAGGGCAGACATATGTCTAACGCATGTCTAGCAGATGGGTAACAGTCACTCTTTTGCGGAACATAAACTGAATGTTTTTAAGTCAAACAAGAAGAAAACAATTTAAAACACATCTACGATGACCATGAGGCAGCCTACATGGACTTTGAACAATTTTTAAAAATAGATGCGGCCAGGTTAGTTGATTAACCATCCAGGTCAGTCACAGCTGACGCTATAAATAAAAACGATGCTGGAAGCGAGTGACGTCACAAGAAACGGTGGCGCATGTGCCCAGGTTAGACCTCTAAGCTTTCCAGGTTAATACCGGGTTAGCTCCATGACAAGGTGGTGGACCAGTCGGGTCAGCTAAGAGTCGGGGTGGTGGAATGGTCGGGTCAGCTAGGCGACCGGGAGCCCTAGCTGACCCGACCATTCCACCACCCCGACTCTTAGCTGACCCGACTGGTCCACCACCTTGTCATGGAGCTAACCCGGTATTAACCTGGAAAGCTTAGAGGTCTAACCTGGGCACATGCGCCACCGTTTCTTGTGACGTCACTCGCTTCCAGCATCGTTTTTATTTATAGCGTCAGCTGTGACTGACCTGGATGGTTAATCAACTAACCTGGCCGCATCTATTTTTAAAAATTGTTCAAAGTCCATGTAGGCTGCCTCATGGTCATCGTAGATGTGTTTTAAATTGTTTTCTTCTTGTTTGACTTAAAAACATTCAGTTTATGTTCCGCAAAAGAGTGACTGTTACCCATCTGCTAGACATGCGTTAGACATATGTCTGCCCTATTAGACAGCTGTGTTAGACAGCTGTATTAGACAGCTGTGTTAGACAGCTGTATTAGACAGCTGTGTTAGACAGCTGTGTTAGACAGCTGTGTTAGACAGCTGTGTTAGACAGCTGTATTAGACAGCTGTGTTAGACAGCTGTATTAGACGGCTGTGTTAGACAGCTGTATGACAGCTGTCTGTCATGTCAGACAGCTGTATGACAGCTGTCGTTGTTGTCTGTTGAATATTAAGACGTGAAGTGTCCACTAAGGTTCAGTCGTTAACCAACAGTGAAGGTGAAAACAATAAGTTGTGTTGTCTGTGTTGTTTTGTCGAATATTAAGACGAGGAGCGTCCGCTAAGGTTCAGTCGGTAGCCAGCAGTGAAGGTGAAAACAAATAGTACCTGCTAAACTTTAGTCTTTAATAAACACGAGGCTAAACTTCGGTCCTTTAACCAACACAGTCAGTTGTGTAGCACGAAACAATGGCATTCCAAATACTTGAAGATACAGTGACCTCCAATAAGAAGTTTAAACTTGATAGACGAAGCGTATGCTTTAGACTACACGATATACCTGACGATGTCAACGATCCAGAGAAGTGGGTCAGAGATCGTATTAAAGATATTGTGAATCATATAGTCCGTGATGTCGATCCCGAAGACAGAGTGGGGTTTACCTTTAGCTCGGAGGGGTTCGACAAGGGGGCTGCTCACTTGCCTTTCAGAAAAGCAAAGAATGTTGTTTTCGAAGACGTTTGGTTCCTACTGAGTAAGATATACCAGAGTAAAGGACCTGGTTTTCGTTCTAATAGTTTTCGAATGACGATGACTCAAGTGAAAACCGCTAAGCCTTTAATACATGTCAATTAAATATCTTAACCCATCATTACCATCATATATTCAGACACTTGTACGTAGCTTGCAAGCCTTCAATATAAACACGTACCAATTCAATCTCTTAATCCATTATTAACATCATAGGTTCAGAGGGGTCCACTTGTAGATAGCTTGCTATCTCTACGCCCCTCAACGTTGGTTGGTTGGTTGGGTGGTTGGTTAGTTGGTTGGTTGCACTTTTCATAGAAATGATTGGATATCCAACAGGCTAAATTTAGAATGAAATCTTTGCAAACATATGTACCACCTATCAAGTCGTTTACAATCTGAGCTCCACCCCATTTTTTACCAAGTATGTAGCGGTTGTAGGTGTTAGTTGAGATGTTGCTTCCGACACTTCTAGGGGGCCAGTATTCCGGCTCCCTGGAGATGAGTCTAAGTGGGCTCCTTTGGTTGAAATATTAAGGGTATCGGTATTGGTTGGTACATAGACTGTTATGTTCGTATACTTAAAACTTAGTAAACTCAATAAGGTTCTGAATACGTTTCTCCTCAGACACATCTGTTATGTACGTCGGTTCTATTTGTCTTACGGTGTTTCACTTCTGTTTTTCTTCTGTTAAAGAGATTTACAGAATTTGCATCATATGGTGTGTTTAGGATCACTTCGGTATCGGAATGTTTGTTCTTAATGTTCTTATCATTTTACTTCGGTTCCTTGAAGATTGGTTCTATATTTCTGATTAAATTCGCTTACGCAGAAATAAAAATTGTTGAGTTTTTCATAAAAATGAATGGTTATGTAGCAAACCGAATTTAATATCAAACATATTAAAGTCCAGCAAGTGTTTAGCGGTTGTTGGTGTTAATTGAAATGTTGCTTCCGACACTTCTAGGGCATCGGTATTCCGAGCCCCTGGAGATGTCTCTAAGTGGGCTCCTTCCTTTGAAATATTTAGGGTATCGGTATTCCGTTGGTACAGCTGTTCCGTCGGCTTGTTGTTGTGATAGGCAATTAAATCTTTTGGTTTTCTTATTTTTTCATATATCACACTTTTTAATTTAATTTTACACTATCGAAAATTAAATTACATACATACATAAAGGCTACACCTCAAAAACAGTTGGTTGGTTGGTTGGTTAGTTGTGTTGTCCTGGTTGGTTGGTACATAGACTGTTATGTTCGTATACTTAAAACTTAGTAAACTCAATAAGGTTCTGAATACGTTTCTTCTCAGACACATCTGTTATGTACGTCGGTTCTATTTGTATTACGGTGTTTCACTTCTGTTTTTCTTCTGTTAAAGAGATTTACAGAATTTACATCATATGGTGTGTTTAGGATCACTTCGGTATCGGAATGTTTGTTCTTAATGTTCTTATCATTTTACTTCGGTTTCTTGAAGATTGGTTCTATATTTCTGATTAAATTCGCTTACGCAGAAATAAAAATTGTTGAGTTTTTCATAAAAATGAATGGTTATGTAGCAAACCGAATTTGATATCAAACATATTAAAGTCCAACAAGTATTTAGCGGTTGTTGGTGTTAATTGAAATGTTGCTTCCGACACTTCTAGGGGGCCAGTATTCCGGCTCCCTGGAGATGAGTCTAAGTGGGCTCCTTTGGTTGAAATATTTAGGGTATCGGTATTCCGATAACCCAAAATGTTCCTTCAGCTGACAGTTGTAATAGACAATCAACTCTTTAGTTTTCTTATTTTCCAACCAATGACACATAAAGCCACATCTCAAGACAGTTAGTTAAGAGTGTTGTATGACTAAGATTACTCTTGAAATATTTAGGATATCGGTATTCCGGCTACCTAAATGCTTCTTTAGCTGACAGTTGTAATAGACAATCAACTCTTTAGTTTTGTTATTTCCACCCATTAACACATAAAGCTACATCTCAAGACAGTTAGAGTGTTGTGTGATTAAAATTACTCTGAAATGCTAGTGGCACCCATTTTTACCAAGTATGTAGCAGCTGTAGGTACCAAGTCAACCCCCTTCTGCTTGTTGTTGTAATAGACAATTAACTCTTTGGTTTTCTTATTTTATATCTCATAAACATAAAAGCTACACTTCAAGATACTTAGTTTAACTGGTCACATGGCTAAGATTACTCTGAAATGATAGAGATGTGTTGGTTTAGGGTAATTGAAGACTGTTCTTCAAGACATATTTACTTTGGTTTGTTAGGTACGCTTGACAGCTGCCTGTGCCGTCAACTTCAATAAGTCTAAGAGGGTGTACTAAAATTTGTCTGTAGTACGCATCACTTGATGTAGTCAACATTTAAATACGCTATTTAATACTGTTCTTTATGGTATGGTTGAAATTTTCTCTGAAAGTAACTTCATTAAGTCTAAGAGAGAGTGTGTTGTTTTTAGGTGTTAACACAGCTTGTTCTGACTTACTTAAATATTATATTTCTTCTGTTCAACAAGACGATTATTTTGAGGTGTCACACATGTATCTAGCTCTAAGAATAGCTATACCGGAAGTGTCTACCAGAAGTAACATTTTTTATTGAATATGCTTATAGAGTTTGCTTTGCTGAACAGCGTGTATGTATTGGTTCTATCGTACATCTCACGGATCTTCCGCGATAAGGGTTTTAAGTTTTTATCTCAGTTTCTTGTAGACCTTGTTACGAAACATACATTTATGAAGTCGGTTCCTTTCTATCACTTTCCGTTCAAAAGATATAACGATTTAAAATTTAGACCGGAAGTGGCCATTTTATTGTATATTCCAATTTGGTTTGACCTCCTTAACACCGTGCATGTATTGGTTCTATCGTGCATCTCACCGATCTTCCGCGATAAGGGTTTGAAGTTTTTTATCTCAGTTTCTTGTAGACCTTGTTACGAAACATACATTTTTGAAGTCGGTTCTTTTCTATCACTTTCCGTTCAAAAGATATAACGATTTAAAGTTTAGACCGGAAGTGGCCATTTTATTGTATATTCCAATTTGATTTGGCCTCCTTAACACCGTGCATGTATTGGTTTTATCGTACATCTCACGGATCTTCCGCGATAAGGGTTTAAAGTTTTTTATCTCATTTTCTTGTAGAGCTTGTTATGAAACGATATATTTTTAAAGTCAGTTCATTTCTATCACTTTCCGTTCAAAAGATATAAGGATTTAAAGTTTAGACCGGAAGTGGCCATTTTATTGTATATTCCACTTTGATTTGACCTCCTTAACACCGTGCATGTGTTGGTTCTCTCGTACATCTCACGGATCTTCCGCGATAAGGGTTTAAAGTTTTTTATCTCATTTTCTTGTAGAGCTTGTTATGAAACGATATATTTTTAAAGTCAGTTCATTTCTATCACTTTCCATTCAAAAGATATAAGGATTTAAAGTTTAGACCGGAAGTTGTCATTTTATTGTATATTCCACTTTGATTTGGCCTCCTTAACACCGTGCATGTATTGTTTCCTGCGTACATCTCACGGATCTTCCGCGATAAGGGTTTGAATTTTTTTATCTCTTTTTCTTGTAGACCTTGTTATGAAACGATATATTTTTAAAGTCAGTTCATTTCTATCACTTTCCATTCAAAAGATATAAGGATTTAAAGTTTAGACCGGAAGTGGTCATTTTATTGTATATTCCACTTTGATTTGGCCTCCTTAACACCGTGCATGTGTTGGTTCTCTCGTACATCTCACGGATCTTCCGCGATAAGGGTTTTAAGTTTTTTATCTCATTTTTGTACAAGCGTTAGTCGCCATTTTTGAATTCTACTCATTAAGACGAATAAAATGAACCTCACTCTGATTTGTCGCCTCTAAAGGTTGTGGTGACGTAAGTTTAAATAATGGAGTCTTCAACCAATGTAATGATAACCACTTATTAGTTTATTAATTAACATGGAGTCCTCTACCAATACCATTATTCTCGCTTATCAACCTCACTCTCATTTGACGGCTCTAAAGGTTGGGGTGACGTAACTTTAAATAATAGTCCTCTTCAATGATTCCTGCATCTAATTAAGATTCACACTTCTCCATCGCTAAAGACCAAAGCTTTCATTAAGATGCCGCAATATGAAAGCCAATCAATTAATGAAGCTCCGATACAACACTCATTAGTTTTCGCCAAAGCTCATTAAGCTACCCACGAATACAGGTTAGGTGATGAAACTTCATACCATCTCATCCAATATAATTAAATTAATAAATCTCCGATACATCCCTCATTTGTTTTCCCTAAAGATCATTAAGCTTCTTAAGATTAAAGGTTGGGTGATGAAACTTCATACCATCTCAACGAATGTGATGATAACCACTTATTATTTTATTAATTAATCTCCAAAAGCTCCTATAGTTTTGCTTAAAAGCTTTCCTTAGCTTTTGTGTCTCGGAACCACATCTCCAAATGTGTGTGCATGTGCAAAAATTTTGCTTAGCTTTTTTGGTCCAGTTCCCCCCATGGGCGAGGTCGATGTAGGCGTGAAGCGCTTTTATTGGTTAAATGTGTACAAAATGGGCGTATTTGTGGTTAAAAGCGGCCTCTGATTGGTCGATTTTAGGTAAATGGGCGTGGTTAAAGGGGTGTGGTTTTAAAAATGGTGCGTTTTGAAAATGTGCATTTTTTTTGAGCTAGAACCGGCATTGCTATTCTACTCATGTCATTGTAGAGTTTAATTTTGCATCTAACAAGCTTATAACATACAGGGTGTTCTATTGGAAAAAAGTGCCTTTTGGCACGTTAGTTCTGACCCACATTCAATTTTTTTTAGACCGCCCTGTGAACAATTTTAAAAATTGAATCAAATAAAAATGAACGTAAGTGTTTTGACTGCTAAGTACACTTGGAGAACACCCAAATCACCACAACACATATTTCAGAGACCTTACGATCGTTTCGTTGACCAAGTCAACATCTTCAGAGAAAGAAAAAATCTGATTTGACTGCCTAGTGCCAACGTTTTGTTGTTCTGTCTTTGTTAGTTCCACTCTTACAAATATTTTTTTGACATAAAACAGTTTTCGTCTCCGAAAGTTGATGTTTTAGGTTAGTGATATGTCTCATAAAATCAATCTAAAATTCAACATAGAATTATAACTGAATTAAGGAATATGACTATTCTATTTAACTATTTAAAATAACAAAGTTATCAATTTCCGGTACTTCCGGACGTTCTGCCATTTTGGAATTATTTTAGATCAATAGAAAATAGGCTCTGCAGGCTTCTTACCGAATTTTGATTTGATTTGCGCTTCGCGTAACACTTCTTACCAACCTTGCCCATGGGACATCCTGTATACAAAATGTAGCCTTTAAAACTTACAGCCCTCTTAAGTCAACAAAAAAAATATTATATATATATATATATATATATATATATATATATATATATATATATATATATATATATATATATATATATATATATATCGCACAATATTCCCTATTGGTTTTAGAAATTTTAAATTGTGTTAAAATTTGATACACGCTAGGAGCGTTTGAAATTTAATTCTTTTTCCCTTTACATTTTAATAAATGTTTTAGTGAAATGTGACACATTCCTTGAAAAGCTTTTTTACGTCTTTCATTTTTGCCATAAAAAATAGCTATGGATAATATTGACTTGAGTAAAAGACAATAAAGTCGACTATCATTTTAAAATACTAGTAGCCTGCAAGGAGTAAGTAGTAAGTACAAATAATAAAATACTGATATCAATATAAATGTGATATAAAATTACGTAGGACGGAATGACTTAGACAAAACTGCGATGAGAAGTTAACCACGAGTCTTGGTGCTATGCTCTTTTATATAATTATGGATGAGGTGTCGATTGTTCTTGGAGGCAGGTGCCTATCTCTGCATCAGTTATTTAATTGTTCATTGATGCCTTCGTTGGATCAGCTCCGTCGTATATCCATTAGAATGCTACCTTTTCGGTTTTTCTGTCTATTGTCTTACACTGTATTACTTTATCTTATAATAGGCTATTATTCCCGATGCTGATATCTCACGATAGCTCACAAGTTGCTTGACATGATCCCAAAGATAAAAGTCACATGAGATGAGATCTGCGGATCGTGGGGCAAGGCAACAGGGGCGTTCTAACCACGACCTATCCACTTTTGAGAAAATATTCCTGCAACCACCGGTGCATGTTTAATGAATAATGTGCCGATGCACCGTCATACAAATCGCACCTGTCCAGTCTTGTATGCAGAGGCACATCTTCAAGAATATTGTTAAGATCAATCTCCAAATCTCCAATATTCCTTTCATTCGAGGGGATGAGGCATTCTGTGAGGCTTTAGAAGATTATTTTCCACAATCCCCATACAGGCACTCAAACTGAATGTATGTTGTAGGTGGAAATGCTTACAAATGTGGGGATACTTATTGCTCTAATAATGTAAATTTTGAAAATTAGATTCATTAATACAGACATACGCGCTATTTCTCTGACGTCACAAATATTTATACGTATTCATGACAACCACAAACAAAAATTCATCGCTGGTAACTTCCACGAAAGGAGCAATATACTAGATCAGTTTGCCCATTTAGAAAAAGTGGCTATTGTTGCGTATGTGCTTTTTTACTTCTAAAGCTTAAAAAAAGGCAAGTTTCTCTTGTTATTACAGAAATGCAGTGGCTCTATGCGGTTATTTACTGTGAGTTTTGAAAATGTAGATTTGTCTGCGTGGTTATTTATAAGTGCATAAATATGTTCTTTGTATCTGGTATTAAAGGTTCTAGAAGCTGGGCCGATGTAGATTGTGTTACAGCGTGTACAAGCTAATTTATAAGTTCTAGCTTTTATCAAGAGACATGACTTTTTTTCGCATTATATAACAAATCGCGCGTTGTTTTGTATGATTTTAAACCTGCAATTGTATCTTGAGCCTGCAGTTGCATCTGTACAGGCATTTAAAATTTTCTAAAAGTTTTCTGAAATGTGAAGTCATCGAAACATATGTGTTGTCTTTGTGTCTCTAAAGCTGATAAACGAAATGCAGCAGTAGCTATAGATAGAGATGCACACAATGCAAAAAGTAATAATTTTATAAATAAACAATTAATAATAAATATATATTGGGAATTGTTAATTTTACAATGTGTCCTACAACAATCTGAGTTTGTGCTTTTATCCAACACAAATTGGATTACCAATGTAGTCTGAAATATTAGGTATAAATGTCGAAATCCAATTTCAGAATGTCATGTTTTGGACTTTGTAAAATTTTTAATATCTCCATTTTTCCTTGTTACCCACTAAACATCCATAAAAGCCTTCCACTTCCAATAAAACTTTCGTCTATATCACATCCAAAATTTCTTTTGCAAACTTGATACGAACAGGAGCCCAATCATTTTAACGTTCGGTTGTCATTACTATCAATATTATTGTAGATCATATAACAGAAGTTGGAAGACACCCAACAAATTCCTTTTAGTCAAAACTAAAGAATGAACTTAAAAATACATCTCTGTTAAGTCAACAAGAAAAGAAATCTCTTATATAAAAGTCCACAACCGCCAAATATGTATGGCTATCTAAAAACTCACAAACCAAACATTTGACTGGAACCAGAAGTAAGCTATATTAATACATTTAATTATGAGATAGTCAGGACACTAGTTCCACCTGTTAGAGAATACAATTACATACCAAAATATTAAGTTAAAAATACCTATGAACTGACATATAATTTCAACAATTTATATATCCAAATAGTAATTTAGTTTCGATTAATGTTTGTAGCATGTTTTCTAAAAAACCTCCTAGAAAATGTGTTCTAAATTAACTTTATTAAAACACATTTTAACGAAAATGTCATTCAAAGACAAGAACCAATAAATCTTTTTAACAAATCTGTAAAACAAAACAATTTTCAATTTAATGGTAAAATTTATATGCAAAATGAAGGGTTTTCTATGGGTAGTCTTCTTATGAAATGCAACAGCATTTAAGCAACATTTTTTTATCAAAATAGTAATTTAGTTTCGTTTGATGTTTGTAGCATGTATTCTAAAATACCTCCTAGAAAATGTATTCTAAATTCCCTCTATTAAAAAAACATTTTAACGCAATTGTCATAAAAAGACAAGAACCAATGAATCTTTTTAACGGATCTGTAAAACAAAACTAGTTTAAATTTAATGGTAACATTCATTTGAAAACTAAAGGGCTTTCCATGGGTAGTCCGTTGTCTCCTTTTTTAGCGAACATATTTATGGAAAACTTATAAAACCAGATTTTAACATCAAAAGTTTCACATAATATTGTCTTTTGGTAGAGATATGTATATGTTATTTTAGCATGTTTTCAAGGTATCCCTACATAAATAATGAATTTTAAAATTTTATTGATAACCTTCAGGCAAATATAGTTTACTTTAGAAGAAAAAGCAAATTTTTTTTTAGATTTAACCGTTTGATAGCTAAAAAATAATTCATTCGACTTTTCAATATACAGGAGACCTCCATACACAGACACAACTATACCATACAATTCATTTCACCCATTTTCCCAAAGGTTTGTCAGCCTATCATCGTGCATTTTCAATACATATCTCTCACATCAATTTTGAAAGAGAAAATTGTATCATCAAGCAAATAGCATTTAAGAATGATACTCTGTTAAAATGATAAACCCACATATTATGCTTACATACTACGCTACTGGTTATCGTAGATACTATTCGCATACCTTTAGCATTTAGTGTAACAGCCGTTACAATTTATTACACATCAATATTGGATCATTTTGTAGTAATAGAAATGGATAATGCAGAAATCATGTAGCCTGCTGTTTAAGATAATGTAGTTCTCTTGTTAGGATGCTTTTGAGCTAACAAGTAAGGCTGTTATATTTTAAAACCCAGTAGTATACTAGAACGCATATACAGAGTGTTCCATTGATCAGTGTAGAGGAAAGAAAATAACTTTAGCCAATTAATATGGGACAAACAATACCTGACGTTTCAGGTATCTGGCAACCTATCTACTCAAAATGGTAAAAGAGATGATGAAGGAAAAGGAATGTGAAAAAAGACATTTCAACTTCAGCTCACCCATAAGAGAGAAGAGTAGACAGCCAAGCGCAATGAAGATATGTCTACAAGCAACACTTTAAGGGTGCAACGGGTGATAGCTAAGGGGTTTTAGTCGGTAAGAATCCGACACTATCAGGAATTCCTTCCCGAATGCCCATGATAGATTTCCTCCTTTTTAAAAAAGTAGTGATACTACTAGTAGTAGTTTTTTTGGTAAATTTGCAGATTAGCTCCCGAACGCTTTTCAAAAAATTGTTTTAAGAAACATTACTATCACTACCCCTTGATGAACAAACCACAAGAAAAATGTCTTGTTTACACCCCCCAAAGCAGTTCCTGGACTAGGAGTGAATAGTGGTGCTGGGTGGGTTAAGTATTAAAAAGGAAATAAGAGCAGAAATTGCGAAGAAAACTGCTTGGAAGCTGTCTATTTGAAGCCATATTCCCACTAAACCCTGCCTAACCCGTACAGCACCCCTATTCGCCTCGGGTCCCATAACTTCTCTGGGGGGTATGAACAAGAAATTTTTCTTGTGGTATATGCAACAAGGGTAGTTGCATGAACACGAGAGGGGAAGGAAAATGCCTACGACGAAGCAGATCCCCCCGGTTTAACTTGTGACAGGGGAGAGGGAGCGCTGTGCTTTGTTCTGGGGATTTTTCTTCCCCTCTCGCGTGCATACAGCCACCCTCGTTGCATAAACCACAAGAAAAATGTCTTGTTTATACGCGGCAAGGGAGTTGCGGCACCTGGAGAAATAGGGGTGCTGTGCGAGGTAGGCAGGGTTTAAGGGGTTATGGCTTCAAGATGTGAAAAGACAGGCCGCAAGCCCGTTTCTTCGCATTTTCTGCTCATATTTCCTTTTTACTACCTACCCTCCCAGCAGCCCTATCCACTCCTGGTCCCGTAACTTCTTTGGTGGGTGTAAACAAAAAATTTTTCTTGTATTTGTACATCCAGGGAGTGCCCTAGGCAGGTTTCTGAAAACAGTTATTTGAAAAGCGTTCGGGAGCTAATCTGCAAATTTACCGTTTTAGATGTGGGACGTAGTTGGCGTATCTGCTGCGCAAGCTAGTGGCTCTTCTGAACCGCTCTATTACAAACTGGTACTATCTTTGCGGCATATCTTCACGAGTGTAAAAATCTCTTCTCTTTTTCGCCTTCCACGGTTTTCACTACTTCCCCCGTCCGCTTTAAGCGATTAGGGGGTCGTGTAATCTATTTGGTTATTTTCTTCGCTTCTCCAGTTATTGTGTCTCTATTTTATGGTCATGACTCTCTCCGAGCGAGAACTCAAAAAATACTAAACCGATTTCAATCAAACCTGTCAAAAATCTTGTTTGGGCGAAAACCGAGGTCCAGTTCGTTAATCAGCCTTTATGCTCAAGTTTTTCCGGTGGAAAAACGGGGAAAACTTTTTGGAAACGCAATGTTTTTGTAAGTATCAGAGTAACTAGAATTAGACTTTACATGTGGCTAGAAATAGTGCAAATAAAACGTATGTTGTGAATTTTAAGTAATTTAGTACACAACGTTTAGAGGTTTTTCCAAATTAAAATTGAAATCCCAAAGATATGCGTTGAAACGCCTTAGTGGTTGAACTCCAATGTCTGACAGACAGAGTAGTTAACTGCCATGCGTAGACTAATTCATGCAACCGGTATAATCCATACATCAACAGCAACCAAACTAAATTTATACCAGTCAGAAAACACACTACCCGAACCAACAATCGTGAAACCTCGGCCGCAATTATGGAAAATGACAGACGACATGAAGTTTAAAATTTTCCAATCCATTGTTATTTAACTGAGCGATTCAATCAATTATTAAAATACACTATATTTTTAGCTCTATTACCGGCCCCAAACACAGTTTTAGCGCAGCATAGATATATTATGCTGTCGCATAACATAGCAGAAATTTAAACAAAATCAAGGCTAGTCTCTATAAAACTGATTCTAAAATAGTTTCTTTTATCTTCAAGCTTAAACATAAGACGTCATATAAGACCGAAACAGTAGTGGGATGTGTTTCAATGATAATTCTAATAATTCTGTAATTAATTAATTCGGCAGACTTTGAATATAATATCCCAGGCGTGAAGCCGATCTAAAGAATCACGCAAATAAAACCATTGTTGACGTGTACCTAGATAGCGCAGGGGGTACCGCGCTTGCCTCCTAATCGAATTCAGCTGATGTTTTTTTTAATTTTTCATTTTGACATTGAGAGAAACAATAGTGCACAGATTTTATACGTTTTGAACAAGATCTCATTTTTGTTTAGAACGCCTTTGAGTCTGAAATTATTATTTTGTTTTTGTTGTAATTGCTACTGAAAAACCGGTTTGATTAGGTTGACCAAAACGAAATCATACTGGTGATTAATAAGGAAAAATTACTGCTATGTTTATAATTTGGCATATACTTTACTTTACTAAATATGAATTAAGTTTCCTTCGGAAGTCTTCTGTATAACTTTAATGAAATTTGTAATACAAGTTTCTTTTATAGGGACTTACACTATCTACAGATATAGCAAAATTTAGTTCTTTACCTCCATAGAAAATTTAGTTTTGGGAATTTTTCTCAAAGGGAGTTAGAACGCAAGATTTTTTGATAATAGAGAGATATCAATGGTAACACTTTCGATAGAATTCTTCATATGTGTGTGTACTAACACCTCTAAAATCAATCTTCAAGGTCAGTGTAAGTTTAAAGTAGCAACTTTGCTAATATGTCGTATAATAATAGTGTACAATTCATATGAAAATTCGCTACTATAACGCCTTGCTGCGTCATGATTTTTTTTTCATATTGCCATTGTAAGAAAACTAGTTATTTAATTAGGGATCTAACGCAAAACAAATTGCTGCAAGCTTCCACACGAGTTTATTTTGGAATCATGAACTGGGTTTTCTGAAACCCTATTAGCTATACGGCACTGTAGGTAACACCAGCAGGCAGTACGCATCAGGTAGAAGCAATTTCATTAATGCAGTGTGTATAGTTCTTAGCAGCTCGTTGATGCCAAGCAATAACAATATCAGTGAAGAGTCTCTAACTCCTTCCTAACTGTCTGTATTATAAACGTTGTTTACGTAATGCCTTGATGGTTAGAACGGGGCTACGCTCTGTTATACAAAACATTTAAAATTGGATGATGACGCTATAGTTAAAGCTGTTAACGAGGTCGGAAGAAGTTTTCGCTTTATGCACTTGCACTTATCTAGGGTATTACAAAGCATATGTGCTTCAGCGAAGTTCTACGTTCCTTGATTAAACTAACTGGAAGATTCTGTATCTTGCTACAGAGATGTGCACTTTTGCAAAATACACAAAGGGATCTTAGATTTTGAATTTAACCTAATTTGAAATTCTAGCTCTTCATGTCATTTAAGTGCAAGTTCACAATTAAATCAAATTGCATCCATTATATTATATGTATATACAGGGTTGCGCATAAGTAACACAACAAGGTAATAACTTCTAAACCGAGAAAGGCATCGGATTAGACAGATTATTTGCGACTATTTGGTGGCATTAACACACCCCCTTCTGGAAAGGTGACATCCCTTTAAATCCTTAAATTGCAACAAGGGCCATGAGACACATTTTTTGGAAGCGTATTCAGCGTACTTTTTGACGGTATTAATCATTTTTCGTGAATTTTCGTAGAAAAAATTCACTAATGGGGAGATCCTGACATTTGGATTTTGAAAAATTTTTTGCTAATGAGCGCGAACTAGGACCCTAGAAGCCATATCCGGGGTCAGTTTCAATTTTTATATGTTTATATATATATGTTTATATGTTTATATATATATATATATATATATATATATATATATATATATATATATATATATATATATATATATATATATATATATATATATATATAAAGGGTGGCGCATTGAAAACGCAACAGACAGACTTGCGTCCAGAGAATTTTTTTAAAGAAACGCTGAAACACGTCAATTTTAATATTGAGGGGGACATGTTTTGACATAAAACTCAACTGTGTCACATCAACCCCTTAAGGGTGGTGCTTACAACCCTTATATTTTAAATAAAGAACATGGGTCGAGTGTTACATTATTTGAAAGCCCTTTGTTTTACGAATTCAGCACATTAATTTTTTAGAAGTTTAATTAACTCGTTTAAAAATTATTCACAGTTGAAGAAGCAAAAACGCATTTCACTCATTCCGATAAGAAATGTGCTGATAGTCAATGTTTTGTTGGTTTGTAAACAAAATTGACTATCAGAACATTTATTATCGGAATGAGAGAAATGTGGTTTATTATTATCAGTCGGTTTGATACTTTATAGTACTACCGAAAATTAAGTTCACAATGGTGTATTCTGTAGAAGAAAGAGTTAAAATAATTACTCTTTTTTTCAAAAACTATGAGTGTGCCAACCGTACTGCAAATTTGTTTAATGAACGACATCCGAAGAGACGTGTTAACAGAAAATACATTTTGGAGTAAGTTGCAAAGTTTCGACAAAGTGGTTCAGTAGCCAACAAATAACGGGATGCTGAACGTAAATTTTCGGCTGGAAATGAGACTACTGAGATTGAAGTTTTAGGACAAATTGCTGCAGACCCAACTTTGAGCACGAGAAAATTGGCCACTGTTTCAAACATCAAAAAAAAACAATTTAGGGAATATTGAAGCATCATAAATTTCACCCGTATAAAGTTCATCTTGTACAACAACTGAAAGAAGATGATTTTGATCGGCGGCTGGAGTTGATAACGAGAACTTTCTATTCAATATCTGTTTTTCAGACTAGTGTACGTTTTTATTAAACTCTACAGTCAATCGTCATAATTGTCGTTATTGGACAGATAATAATCCAAAAAATTTTCACGAAGTCCAGACTCAATCTCCACAGAAATTTAATGTCTGGACTGGCATTTTTGGAGACCGTTAATTCGGACCAATTTTTCTTGATGGCAATTTGAGGGACGAAACGTATTTGGAGTTACTAGAAGATATGGTTTACCCTCTACTAATTGATATTGTTTAAAATGATGATCGCTATCAAGTAAATCAATTAGTGTTTCAACAAGATGGAGCTCCTCCGCATTTTTCACAACGTGTTATGGAGTTTCTGAACAGAGAGTTTCCAGGAAAATGGATTGGGCGTAGAGGTGCTATTGAGTGGCCCCCTAGATCACCGGATTTAACTCCTTTAGATTTCTTTCTGTGGGGCCATTTAAAGAGTAGAATTTACGCAACAAAACAGAATTTAAGCAACAAAACCGGTGTCTCTGTAAGAATTACGACGACGGATTGTTGAAGAATGCCGTCTAATAACTCCACAAATGCTCCAGAATGTCAGAGCTCGTTTTGAACAAACTTTTGTTGGTGGTCAACAATTTGAACACTTACTTAACTGATTAAGCATTTTAGAACGTTTGGTTTTGTTTTTTAGTTTTTCTTTAACGAAAAATTGACTAATTAGTGTGCTGAATTCAGAAAAGAAGGAGCTTTCAAATGATGTAACACTTGAGCCATGTTCCCTATTTAAAATATAAGGGTTGTTATCACCAACCTTAAGGGGTTGATGTGAGAAAGTTGAGTTTTATGTCAAAACATGTCCCCCTCAATATTAAAATATTTTTATATATTACACCGAAAACTCAAAAAGTAATGGGCCGATTTTGATAAAATTTGGCATGTACTTTCCTTTTGTAAATGGTTTGGACAAATTTGTTAGTCAAGAAAATCGGACAAGGGGTTTTCCGGGGAATTTTTGAGTTTTCATTCGAAAAAAAAAAATGTTTATCTCAAAAAATAAAAAGCTATGATAACCAAATTTAGTAGGTAGGTTTACGATATAAAAAATAAACTATACACCAAAACCTAGCTTTATATGTTACAAGAAAAAAAAAAGTTATAATAAAATATTTTGTGCCAGATCGTTTCTATGAAAATTCACTACCATAACGCACTTGCTGCGTCCAGGCTTTTAAGTTACCTTTGGCAAGAAGAAAAACAATCGACTTTTTATTAAATTTATTCAGGAAAATGGTCACGAAGTGAAGATTGGAACCTGTGATGAGCACTGATAAGTACACTTGGAAAACCCAAATTATCACAACACATATTTTTAAAACCTGGCGTTCGTTATTCTTCCTTATTTTTCATCCTCTGATGACGCTAAGTTAAGTTTGTTAGTGACACGATGGTCTGAACTTTAAATATATGTGTTCTGGTGATTTGGGTTCTCCAAGTTTACTTATTGACACGATAGTCGGATCTTTAAAAAGATGTGTTCTGGTGATTTGGGTTCTCCAAGTGTACTTATTGGGCAAATGGTAACATCTTACTTTATTGAACTCCTTGACAATAGTCAAGCCTCTTGTCGAACTAATGGACCGAGTTTTGCAGTGATCCGTTAGGCACGTGTTGAAAGCCCATCACAATTTGAACTGTTTCAAACTCGCCAATCACGTTTCGTAAATCACCCCAGAAAAAAAATGAGTGGAGACAAATCTGGAGACCTAGCTGGCCACTCAATAAGTACTCTTCTGCCTATCCATCGGTTAGGAAATGTCACGTTAAGATATTCCCTTGCCTCTTGATTGAAATGAGGCGGGGCGCCATCTTTTTGGAAGTAGGCATTGGTGAAATCATTTTGAAATAATTCCCTAATTCGGGGTAAATTATCTTTCTCGGGAAAACCCTGGTGCAACCCTTTATAATGGACACCGTATATATATATATTTAAGTATGCGAGGCCTGCATATTAATTAATGAGATTGATTTTTTTTAATATTATTATTTAAATATAATTAGGTACAATTGAACTGTGTTTCCCTGAAACCACATAGCCTTGGAGACGGTTCTTCCACTCCTCGTAGCATTGCTGGAACGCCGATACTGGAATAGCTTTCAGCTGGTCGGTTACAGCCGTTTGAATATTTTCTAGTGTCCCAAAATGATGTCCCTGGAGATGAGTTTTGAATCTAGGGAAAAGAAAAAAAGTCACAAGGACTAAAGTCAGGTGAGTAAGGAGGTTGAGGAGCCACACTAATGTTTTTACTGACCAGAAACTCATTTATGGTAATTCCTGTGTGACAAGACGCGTTGTCATGATGCAGGATCCAGTTGTTTTTGATGTTTGGTCTCACACGCATGACCCTTTTTCGGAGTCTTTCGAGAACAGCTCGGTAAAAATGTTGATTCGCTGTCTGGCCTTGAGGCACAAACTGTTTGTGGACGATTCCCTGGCTATCAAAGCAACAAATCCGCCTGCTCTGGATCTTTGATCGCTCATTCTTGCTTTTTTTAGCTTTGGAGGGCGGGCGCCATTCCATGCTCTGGCGTTTGGTTTCCGGGTCATACTCAAACACCCAACTTTTGTCACCAATAATGACACGTTCCAAAAAATTTTCATTATTTTCTATCGATTTCAAAAAGTCAAGGCACCTTTCTCTTCTACTATCCTTTTGTTCCTAAGAAAGGTTTTTTTGGAACCATTTTCAAGCATATCTTTCTCATTCCCAATTAATTGGCCAAAACTTGATGAACAGTTGTGTGACACAAATTTAACTGTTCCCTGATCATTCCGAGATCAACCGAGAAAATGAACGCACAAGATCGCAGATTCGGTCGGCATTGTCTAGAAGGGCTTTCGCTGCGTGGCTCATCTACGATCGACTCTCTTCCTGCGGAAACTGCCTTAGACCACCGAGAAACCTGGGCTCTTGACAAAGCACGGTCTCCCCGTGCCTGCTGAAGTTTTGCAAAAGTTTCGATTGCATTTTGCCAGTCTGAAGTAAAACCTGATATTATATTGCGCGAAATTAATGTCAGTCATTTATGAACGCACTACGAAAACCGGTTTCACGGAAATAACCAAATGACTCGACCGAGTCCAAGCTCGTACTGAAGGCGTAGCACATGTCAACATGTCGCCTCTCCATGCCACGTGCTTCCAGTGTTGTGATATCCAACATTGCGTTGTCAGTCTCATTACTTAGTTTGCAGACCTTGTATAATTAATTAATTAATTAATTAATGGGAAGTGATTAATACAGTTAAAATATTGTTAAAAAACTTGCTTTTTTCTTTAGAGTCGGTAGCCATTTTGATGCAATCAGTATTTAAGCGTTGATTCGAGACGATTGTAGTTAGACAAAGTTTCAGATCCGTAAATGCATTTTTATATTGGAAGTTACATCTGCGGACGCATGAAACGCTACCATGTCCTTACACACATCTCATCCCACCGAGGGTTTACTTGCTGTTATTAGGCTTAGTCACGTAGAGTACCTACTTTCTCTAAGAATTTGATTTATCGCCATTTCATATTGATTGATGTCTATAATTACTTTATGTAGTTAGTCAACGTTTTCTTGTGAAACGTGATTGAAAGTTTAGATTCAGGTGCTTTGCAATCCTCAAATTTTCGGTGCACCATACTCCATAGCCTACAAATTACTTGAACGTGTTTCTATTTTATAAATGCTATCTTTTTTGTCAATAAAATTGAATAGGTTACGTTTACTTTACAAAAGCTTTGTAGTCTTGATTATCAGCCGAGTCAGATATAATATTGACTAGGACATTTCAAATAAAAAGCTGAAAAGATCCAGAGATGTTGAGTCCCAAGTAATCCCACTTGCAAATACCCCCCATCTTGAAAAACTGCTGCCATCTTGGATTTTTCAGTTTTAAGCATAGCAACTGACGAAGGTTCCAATTTTGTTCGTATTTGCGTCAAATTTAAAACACAAAAAATATAAAATACTGTCCTTTTTTGTTTTGAAAAATAATAAAACATTTTTTTGTTTATTTTTTAGAGAAGTATATTTTGCCTAAATTATTTTAATGTTTTGGCTATAGTAAATATTACGTTAAATTTACCGTTTCCTTGGAAATTCGCCATCGATGTCCAAGCCAGCCACTTCCATGCGATTTGCGCATCCATGCCCAGCGTAGTAACTACTAAAATTCCTTGAAAAACACAGTCTAATCCACGACAGGCAGTATGGATTCCGTCAGCGCAGATCAACTGCCGACCTTCTTTTCTTTGTCACTCATTTTTGGAGCAAGTCTATGGAACTATACGGTGAATTCCAGATTGTCGCTCTAGACATATCCAAAGCATTCGACCAGGTCTGGCACGCAGCGCCGCTTAATAAACTTCCGGCCTATGGCCTACCATCAAAACTCTGTACCTGGACAGAAAATTTTCTCTTTAACCGGAACATTTCTGTTGTCGTGGATGGCCATTTGTCTAAACCTTATCCAATTAATACAGGAGTCACTCACGGTTCAGCTTTAGCCCCTACTTTGTTTCTTCTCCACATCAATGACCTCGTCTCTAGCACATCCAACCCAATTCACAGTTACGCGGACGACAGCACCCTCCGCTCAAATATACAATATTCTAAGCCGGTCTTTTTAGCCCAATTAGATGAGGATCGCAGGCTCATGGAGGGTTCTGTCTCTGTACATCTCTAAAAAGTATTAGACTGGGGAAGTAGAAATCTTGTACAATTCAACTCCACCAAATCTCAGTCTTGCTTTCTATCTCATAAGAGATACACCAGTCCTAGACCCATCACAATGAACAACCAAAATATTCAAAGTAATGGGTCCTTTTCACTTGTTGGTCTTTCTGTGGATCGAAATCTCAATTGGCACCAACATGTCACATCAAGTGCAGAAGCGGCTGCTAAGAAATTAGGTTTCCTCTTCGGAGCTCGCAAATACTTTTCACCAGCTAATCTGTATACCTTCTACACTCGCTATCCTAGACTCAATTCAGGAGAGAGCTATACGTCTCATCGGTGACCCTATCCTCATCTAAAAGCTGACATCCCTTGCCCACCGACGTTCCGTTGGTTACCTCTCTCTCTTTTATAGATTATGTACGGGCACTACTTAAAGGAGCTTTCTTCCATAGTTCCTCCATCTGCTGCCCCCAACAGATCTACTTGGGGAAGAGAGCGAATGCACCCTTTTACTGTCTAGGTCACCAGACATAGAACATTTTGTTACGCCCGCTGTTTTGTCCCGAGGACTTTCAAGCTGTGGAATTCCTTGCCAGTACATGTTTTTCCTTCTCCTCCGAACCTCCAGACCTTCAATTATGTCCAAAATTAACAAGTTGGCTCTTTCCTCCTTGCCCACACCCACGATACGATAGTAGTTAGGCTGTAGGCCTTCGTGGTGTGTTGCTGAAGTATCAAAAAGACCGCAGATATCTATGAAACTGCTATGCAACTGAGACCACTCGTCTTGCATTTATTTTTGTTTTCGCAGCCGGATTTGAGGTTGCAGGATATGATGTAGAGTACAGAGTACTCGCTCCGGTGCTGTATCCTCCACAGAAGGGATAGGTTTTAGCTGACCTGCATGCACCATCCATCCCACTTCTTTTTCCAGCAAGCGACTTTCCATCCATACATGAACCTAAATTTAAATATACGAAATTAGTGTAGTGTGTTTTTAAACCAGCGGAAATGAATTTGCTCTTCATCTGGTGGTATACTAGGTACGAATGTTGTGTAGCCGCTGAAAAAGTAAGTGAAAGTACAGCCAAGCCTGCGTTGATAAACTGCTTAGCAACTGTCCTATAACACAGTTAATGCCCAGCTCTCTTTAACATCACAGCTGTACAGCGCGAGAAGAAAATATTCCCTTGATTTTGCGATTTCCTGGTGTGTAGCTTTCCGTTGATTAAATACAGAATATTTTATCCAATAAACAAGCGTCCTTTTGGTGTTTCTTAAAGGAAGCCATTTTGCCATTTCTTAATGGGGCGGAAGTAGCATCGCATCCTGTTGCTGCATGGAAAAACATGAGGTGGTCACAGATATCTCCAAGGGCGGAAATAAACTTCTCATTGGTATTAATGCCAACGCTTTACAAGAAGATAGCAGAGAAGGAAAATCTGGTAGTAGGCCTTACGGTTTGCCATGTAGAGGAGAAGATGGAAGTAAAGCAATCCGCAAGTGCCAGAAGTTTGGGCACATCGCCAGAGACTACCTAAGTAAAGAGGCATGCCTGCGGTGAGGAGATGATGGTATCGCAAGAAGGACTGCAAAGCAGTATACAAGGTATTCTCGAATTGTGTGAAGGCGTAAAAGAGGAACACCAGCTCCGTTACTGGTCGGCCGCGTTTAACGTGGAAAACCGCAAACTTTTCCAAGCCCAAATTTCGGCACACTTTTATCAAATCTAGTTGCTAACCCCTAATTACTATACATACTCGACTCCTCCATGGTTCATTTACAAGTCATGGACCAAATAGCATAATCTTTGACTTTCGTGGATTGATACCAAGAGAATTTTTTTCTGAAATTCTAATTAAGCTTTCGAGATCAGAATTTATAGTTTGACAAGCGTTGGCAGTATCTAACGGATCAAACGAATGAAAGATTTGCGTGCGGTCAGCGAAACAGTGAACTTTATATTTAGTGACATAATCAGCAAATGATGAGGTGTATACTCCAAAAAGAAGTGGCGACAAAACCGACCCCTGCGGAACACCCGGCACTATTGTTAAAGAATCAGACATTTCATTTTCAATGACCACCCTTTGAAACCGACGTGTGAGATAGGCGCGCAGAAGTAATATCACCCCGATAACTTAAAAAATGATGGAGCCATTTTGATGAAATTTGGTATATGCCTTCCTTTTGTAGGTGGCTTGGACAAAATCGTTAGCCAGGAAAACCTGACCAGTTTTTTTCCGTAAAATGTTGGGTTTCCTTTCGGAAAATGTTTGTATCTCCGAAAATAACAGCGCTATGACAACTAAATTTGGCACATACGTTTCTACTGTCAAACTTACCATACTTTCCGAAAATCAGACCTCTGCATTGAAAGCGTAAAAAGTTATAGGCATTTCAAGAAAAAAAAATGGGTGCCACTGGTGATCAAAGGAAAGCGCAAGAGCAAGATATTTTTTGTGGTTACCAAAACCAATTGAATATTGCATACAACGGTTAAGTTCTCTTTATGCAAAAGGGTCAAAGAGCAAAAAAATGTAAAAAAAAAATTTTTTTTTTCTTAAAACGTCAAAGTCGCGATTTGAATCGTCAAAATATGCAATTTTTAGACAAATAATCTGAAATAAATACGGATTGTGCAAAAGAAATGACATAAAGTGTGTTTTACAAAGCCTTAAGTTTCAGCTTCAACCATCATTGTCCTTCATTTTAATAAAATGTTATCGAAAAATCAATTTCAAATAGACCCTCTTTCTGATGCTTTGGCAGTAGTTTCAGCTATAGAGTTTATGGTTTAATAGTCTATATTTTAGCAAATTTTCGTAGACTTATGAATTTTGAAAAGATTTCTTCAAATGGGCGCGAACTAGAAACCTCCCGTTTTCCAGTCTGGAAAGCAACTTATGCTTTCTTTGGGGTCTGCTTTAGCAACAGGACGGCGTAAATGTTGGGCAAGACATCGCCTTGTTATATCGTCACTTCAGATCAGAGAGGAGCTTGTTCAGTTCCTCGTCGTTCCTAAATGACAGTTGCGCAGGACAGCTTATGACAACGTATGATACGTGTCTTTTTGTTGTTCCCGGGGCGATTCCCGTCAACTCTAGAACCTTAGAGGCTAGATATTTCATCACGGCAACGAGGTATACCGGAGAACCGACACCAACGCGTTTGGCGTAATTCCCTTTCGGAGCAGACCATGGATGCGACCGCCTTTCCCTTTGCTACCGCCTTTACCCCGTCCTGACATGTTGTCTAATGTGTATGTGTGGCTTTTTATCGGTGAAATACGGCGCATATATCTAATGACGCGCACCAAAGACTAAAGCAGCAAACATTAACTAAAAAACTAATGACAATCAAAATACATCCAAAACAACTTGGCTAGGGGTATCCAACCAATTAGGGCACATCATGAGATGTGTTGCATAATCTTCTTATATGTAACTGGAACTATGTTGTCTCAACAGCTCTTAGAACTCAACATATTTTTTATTTACACGCAAGATGGCGCCTTGTTGTCGTATATGCAGTATATGTCAGGATGTCATTTATTTTATTATACTTATGTAACTGTAGTAAACATTTGTAACTTGCCATGCTTAGTGTGATATCAACATAAGCCAATGCTTATTAGCTAGGAAACCTAAGCTAGTTTATCTAACACCAAGTCCTGAACGGCTACCTATACATTCTTTGAACACTAAATTTTTTCTCTCTTAGCTGTCACTTCATGTTATACTTTTTTTAGGCAAATGTTGCAACACATCAGAACCATCTCAGAACAGAATTCGCTACCATAACGCACTTGTTGCGTCCAGACTTTTAATTTATATGAATTAAGCATTGAATTATGTAACCAATCAGTTATAAATTTGTGCTGGTATATCCAATGCAACTTAATAGCCATTGATTCCAAAGATTATCGGCAAAACTTTGACATGTGAAACTGTCAAACCAAAATAGTAAAATTTTCAATTACAATTTCATTCCGAATGTTCACCACTGCGTCTATTTCCATGTATATGTTGGACACCAGTATTCATAATTTATAATTTTGCTTATTATGTTCTCGTGAAACTGTATAATTTCACCTTCAAACCGTTATGCATATAACGAGGATTTCGCTTGGACGTGGAAGGATTGAGATGCTATCGATATGTATATCAGCTCATCCTGACCAGTCATACGGTAAAGTAGTGGATCCCACTACTGCTATAACTTCGCAAAAATGATATGCGATAAGCCGCAGACATCTGTCAGCTTTATGATATATTACACCGCTAAAAGTAGCTTGATACTCTATTTTCTTGCTGACTAACTGTAATGTACTCTCTGCTATGGAGAGTTTAAGTTGTTTTTATATCCCGTTATTCACAAAAGGTTTGTCGCTTATCGGTTTTACAAACTCCTTATATAAAATGACATTATAACTGGAGACATATGATTGAAATATGACTCGGAGAACACAACTTATCAAACACTAGACAATTACATACAGACTGGAAGACTACTTATCTGGCTTCACTGTTGGATTTGGTTGCTGTAAGTGAAGGACGTAGCCAGCGCGTAGGTTAACTGGAACAAGAGGACCTTCTGAATTCTATATGTTCTAGGATGTTCTTTAATATTTCTGTAACCAGTTTCGCTGCTCTTGACAGCATTCTCAGACAGATAAAAGTTGAATAACATGAAATCATGACCACTACAAATAAAGATCTGTTGCTATGTTATGACGTTTTGATCAAAAATTTTTTAACAATGCAACATATCTTCATTTGTAGTTTTCATGATTTCGTGCTAATTCATTTTTTATCTCTCGGAGGACGCTTTGAAGATCAGCGAAACCGGTTACAGAAACGTTGATAGACATCCTAGAACATCTAGAATTCAGAAGGTCCTCTTACTCCAATTAGCTTACGCGCTGGCTACGTCCTCCACTTACAGAAACCAAACCCAACAGTGAAGCCAAATAAGTAGGCTCCCAGTCTGTATAGTATGGACCAGTTACACCAAGTAAGAGCAATAACAATCAATGACTAGACAATTAATTACTATCTCGATAAAACGTATAATTCAGTACCACAGTAATAGATCAGTCATTACTAGAGCTCACAACAAATTTTAATAGGTATAGAGTTCAGTAAACAGTGCGCGATCGGTCCACAACTCGGGAACCGTTGCAAATTCTTCCTGCAGGCACCAACCAACATTTTAGTGAATTTTTATTTAAAAAAATTCGCTAATAGAGAGGTATCGATGGTGAGACTTTGCAAAAATTTTTTCAAATGAGCGCGAATTTGAGCCCCTAGAACCTATATCCGGGGTCAGTTTCGATTTTTTATGTTTATATATATATATATATATATATATATATATATATATATATATATATATATATATATATATATATATATATATATATATATATATATAAATTAAACTGACTCCGGATATATGTTGTAGGGAACCTAGTTCGCGCTCATTTGAAGAATTTTTGTCAAAATTCAAAAATCGAGATCTCCTCCTTAGTGAATAAAGAAAATTCATGAAAAATTCAAGAAAAAATAAATTATAAAGGGTTTAGAAAATTGAAAAGATTTAAAAAAATGCAGTTTCAAATTCTTAAATCATACTGACTTGCTTCAAGACAAGGCAATTTGTTTAGTACAAAAGGAAGACGTTTTAAGATACCTTATTTGAAGCTTGCATTTGCGAAAAAATATTGACATGCCGGGTAGCAGACGAGTAACCCGTATTGTTTAAATTATCATGCCTCGGGTTCGAGTCCCGTATTCAGACAGTCGTTGTTTTTTACTCGAATGTGGAATAGCCAAAGTCTGATAAGTTGTGGGTGGTGTACTTTGTTTGCATGCTTGCGAAATCTGCTTTCCCGTAAGTCTAAAACTTCAGAATGTGAAGTTTGTCAACTGTGGAGTTATTAATTTTATTATATTATATTACTACTACGAACTCTACGAGTCAGTTAAATAAATATATTATTACCTGAAGGAGAGTATTATTATTGTTAAAATTGCAGAAAGTGGCAGCTTACCTGGAACAAAAAAAACATTGTAGACAGCACAGAATAAGTATTTAAGATACAAGTATAAAAATCATTCTTATTTGTACGAATGGCCAAATTAAAATTAAAAAAAAAACAAACAAAGTGAAATAAGTGTTTTTAACTTAGCCATTCGTGAAATGAAGAGACTTGCCAACTGTTTTAAAATATGAGCACAGTAAGTAGATTCCATCAATACTGACGCTCAAAAGGCGTTTGATAGTGTAAATTTGGACCTGTTGACAGAAAAATTGAGAGCTTATAGAGTGATCGGCAGGATGCTAACCTGATTTAATTTCTACTTGAAAGACTGCCTTCAAATTGTGAGGCCGGGTTCAAATGAGTCCTTGCTGACTATAATAATTATTCTTAAACATTTGAAAGTCTAAATGTATTATCTTCTCTAATAAAAAGTCATGTAAAATTTTCACGGACTATCGGATCAGTAATCAGATTCTATATATACAGGATGATTGCTGAAAAGTGCTCATTAAAAGTTTATGACCTTCTCATACGATTTGACAGTTGAAAATTTGGATTCGGCTATTATATGATATTCCCATTCAGATTAAAATAGCTGCACTACTCTATACCGGAAGTCACTACCAACTTCGTTATTTTAAATGAAACACCCTGTATATATTTGCATTTTCAGAATGGCGATCCAATTTGGAATACATTTTATGTAGTACTCTCTATGCTTAGCGTTATTATTTTTTGAAATATAATCGATTTTTGACAAATATTCGTTATCGCAGCTCTTTTTATGATTTAACTTATCTTTGTAGAGTGGAAATCTAGAAAATATATTTTTGGACAACAGATTGCTGGTAACTATGTCTTGCAAAATCATTGGAATGAAAAACTATTTTTTATATAGGGTGTGCGATAATAGCCTGACTAAGTATGAAAATTCAAGCGGGTATAACTTGATTTTTTCAAATGAAACACTCTGTATATTTCTATTCCAAAGCATTCCACAGACATAGCTCTGCAACTTCTATTAACTATGTCCTATACCTAAATAGCATAATTTCTGAGATACCCACCACTCCAACGGGAAATCTATATTGGAATTTATACATGAGTTCGTTCATTGAAATAAGAGCATTTTGTTGAAATGTTAGGCGAGAAAACTGAAATTTGACACATAGTTTAATTTAGTGACAGCAGTAAAATTATTAACTTGCTTTTTGTATAAGTCGCGACGGGGAGTGAATACGCTATAGTAATGAAGATATCATGAATATATTAATTATTCCCGGTGACTGCAATAGAATGATTGAAAGAACATGTCGTACATTCAATGAAAAGTTTCCTTACTCAGCACCTTTGTACAGACACCGGTTCAAGGGGCTTCAATCAAAGTTTTCAAGGTATGAAACTATAACATCAAGACGAGTAATTTGAGAGGCAAACTTGAAGATGAGAAAACATGCCAAGTCACAGTTCTTGCATACTTTCATGCAATGCCAACAAATTCTATAAGAAATGTGTCTAGTGACTTAGACATGCCTTACTGGATCATTCAACGAATATTGAAGAAGCACAAAATGCATAATTTCCCTTTTATTTCCGTGCAACACGTCCGTGTAAGCGATTACGAGATGCGGATAAATTATTGCGAACACCTATTGATACGAGTGCAGAAAGATCCAACATTCTTGAGCAAAATAATCTGGACTGATGAGTCTAACTTTGGCAGAGAGGGTTTGCGAAATATGATAAATCAGCATTACTGGGCAGCTGAAAATCTGCATATGACACGACCTAGGAATTTCCAGCAGAGATTCAGTTGCAATGTTTTCTGCATGATAATGGACGACCGAGTCTGTTTTCATATATACGATGGCACGCTCACGTCTGAGAAGTATATTCAGATCCTGAGAACAGTGGTGATGCCATTTGTGGAGAGTCTGTCTAGAAATTCATCACTCAATTGTTGGTAACAGATGGACGGGGCTTCAGCGTACAATACCATAGGTGTGTATCATCAGTTAAATGCTATATTTGATGATGGATAGGCAGAAACGGCCCTTGGGACTGGCCAGCCAGGTCGCCGGACTTGACACCTCGTGATTTTTATATGTGGAGTATAATAAAGTCCAAGGTTTATGAGGTGCATGTCCAATCTAAAGAGGAACTAATCCAACGCATAACGCAAGCTTTTACCGAGTTAGATCCAGAGGAGATAGGAAGAACGAGCACCCATGAAGTACGTTCAAGAATTTCAGAGTATTTGAATCAAAACGGAAGTCACGTTGAACATGTCCTTTGAATGGTTCCATCACAAGTTGTATTATTTTTCCTGTTCACTGTATATAATCTAATCTAGCGTAACTTTAGTCTATAAATAAGAATTCTATTCATTCAATGTTATTGCATGATTGTCATGTTACTTTAATAGTTCTGCTATTACATTTTTACAACGATAAGGCCATAATAAATACACGTTCTTTTTTAACATCAGTGCTCATGTCTTGCTTAATGCTTGAGCTAGGAGGAACCTAACAAGTGCGCTGGACTCGGGAGGTCAAATTACACTAGGGAGAGTGGTTTTTAATAAGGTTCGTTGGCCAGGAAACTAGTTTTTTCGGGAACATTTTAATGTCGAAACATTTTTGTAAATTTTCAAACAATAAAGTTATTTTGATGATTTATGGTATATTGTTTCTACTATATAGATCATACTGGTAACCAAATTTAATGCCTGCTTTGTTTTAAAAAACACATATTAGCTATTTAAAATATTTTTATGAAAATTCACTACCATAACGCACTTGCTGCATCCAGACGTTTTATTATTGTTCTCAGAATGTCAGCGTGTCATTATGAATATAAAAAGAAACTGGATAATCCAACTCCATGGAAACATTGGAATTAAAATTTTCTGCTGCGATATTAAATATATCACTTCAGGAAACTAACAATATCTTAGAAATTATGATATTTAGGTATAGAACATAGTTAATAGAAGTTTCAGAGCTATGTTTGTGGAATGCTTTGGAATAGAAATATACAGGTGTTCAATTTGAAAAAATCAAGTTATACCCGCTTGATATTCCATATTTTGTAACGCTGTTATCGTACACCCTGTGTAAAAAAAATAGATTTTTATTACAATGATTTTGCAAGACATAGTTACCAGCAATTCGTTGTCCAAAAATATATTTTCTAGATTTACACTTTACAAAGATACGTCAAATTATAAAAAGAGCTGCGATAACGAATATTTGTAAAAAATCACTAATATTTCATAAAATAATAACGATAGATATTTTATTTAAAATAATGAAGTTGGTAGCGACTTCCAGTATAACCGGAAGTGCTAGAGTAGTGCAACTATTTTAGTCTCAATGGGAATATCGTATAATGGCCGAATCCAAATGTTCAGCTGTCAAATCGGATGACAAGGTGATAAACTTTCAATGAGCACTTTTCAGCAATCACCCTGTATATATATATATATATATATATATATATATATATATATATATATATATTTCGTAAAAAAAGTGTAGATCATTTCTATGAAAATTCGGTACCGTACCCCTTTGCTGCGACTTTTAGCTCACAATCTTATGACCTCTTTTGATCTTGTGAAGAAAAAAAATGCCTATACTTAATTAGATTTTATAAAGAGCTAGAAACTTAAAATTTGGTATGTAGTTGCCTTTATACAGGCAAATTGTGCTTACGATCTTATTTAAATAACTGTGTTATTGTTGAAGATACAGAAATTTTCACTGGAAAAATTTTAATTTTTTCCCGGAAAAAATTGGTCCGATCTAGATGACTAACGAACTTATCTAAGCTATTTATAAGATGGAAGGTACTTGCCAAATTTATAATTTTTGCTTCGGTAATAATCAATAAAACCGATTTGTTTCTAAAACAAATTTTTGTACTTGCAGAGTTATTTTGTTATCTTCCGTGGATTAAATTATTTTTATAGAAATCCACTGCTATAATAGACTTCCTACGTCCAGACTTTTTTTAGCTAAATTAATTTTTCATTTTATGTAAACTCTAGTTGTGTCATGACTTAAGCCCCCCACACAGTATAAATCATACAGATAATTTACCAACGTTTTGAACTACATCTTATAAAAACATTCAGAGTGTGGAAAGCCCTGGTATAATTTCCTAAAGTCTTGGTGAAACATATTTTAGTTGTCAGTATGTTCTCGTATGGTCTCTATATTCTTGTCTCGGCAGGGCCTCAAGGTCTCTGTGATATGCAAACAGGATTAACTGTAAATGTCGCATTATGATAATGACAGTGTAACACCGCAAGCCCTTTTCGCATACTGAATCAGGCGCAAACAGTTTCCGACGTGTTTTCTTAAGTTTTCTGAAGATTAACCCTCGCATTAAACACAACACAAGCAATTTAATCTCAACTGATAATAAAAGCAACAAAAGCCCACAGAAATTTAACGTGTATAAATATATTTCAGTTTTCAGAAAATTTAAATATTTACTGGACTAATATTTAGTATAGGCTTGTTTTCTTCTGGGTTGTATGAGACGATATACTTTTAACGCAAAAGATCTACTCGTATTCGTTGTGAGATTTATTATACTTGGATCCTGTCGCTAGACGCTTACTAGCTCTTCTCCCGTTATATAGACTACAAAGTAACTTATATTATTAAATTTTTCAGGTAGATGGGGTTATGGAAAAAAATAGAAGTTACAGCTGTAATATGTTCGTTTTAATCCATGATCGGTCGCGTGGTTATTTTTAGAGATATTTCCTTGAGAAAAATTCGCTAGAGAGGTCACGATGAAAAGCTTTTGGAAAAATTTCTTCAGTTGAGCGCGAATTTGGATCCCTAGAAACCATATATATATATATATATATATATATATATATATATATATATATATATATATATATATATATATATATATATATATATATATATATATATATATATATATATATGTACCCGAGCGATAACTCAAAAAGAACTAAACTGATTCCAATCAAACTTGGCACAAATCTCGTTTTGGTGAAAACCGAGGTCGAGCTCGTTAATCAGCCTTTATACTCAAGTATTTCCGGTGGAAAATCAAAGAAAACTTTTTGAAATGGCTATATTTTTGCAACTATCAGAGCAACTGGAATGACACTTTACATGTGGCTAGAAATAGTGCAAATAAACCTATGTTGTGAATTTTAAGTAATTTGGTACACAATATTTAGAGTTTTTACCAAATTAAAAATAAAATCCCAACGACCTGCATTGAGACGACTTAGTGGTTAAAGTCCAACGCCTGACAGATAGAGTAGTTAACTGCCACGCGTAGATTGATTCATACAACAGGTATAAACCATACATCAACGGTAATTAAACTAAATTTATACCAGGCATAAAACATACCCGAACCAACAATCGTGAAATTTCGGCCGCAATTATGAAAAATGACAGATGACATGAAATCAAAAAAAATTGCGAACTTATTGTTATTTAACTGGGGGATTCAATTCAAGCTTTATGTGCGGCCTGAAATACAGTTTTAGCGTAGCATAAATATATTATCCTGTCGTATAATATACTAGAAATGTAAACAAAATCAAGCCAAGTCTCTATAAAAATAATTCTAAGATAGTTTCTTTTCTCTTTAAACTTAAACATAAGACGTCATATAAGACCGAAACAGTCGTGGGATGTGTTTCAATGGTAATTCTACTTATTTTGTAATTAATTACGTATACTTTGAATATAATGTCCCGGGCATGAAGCCGATCTAAAGTATCACGCAAATAAAACGTTATTTGAAGTATACTTAGAACCAGCCGGGGACATCGCCCTTGCCTCCTAAGCAGAAGGTTACGCGATAGAATCCAGTTTGATGGATGTATGTTTTTTTATGTTTTATTTTGACTTTCTGAGAAACAATAATGCAGAGATTTCATATTTTTTGAACAAGATCCCATTTTTGTTTAAAACGCCTCAACTGTTTGTCACCTTTGAGCCTGAAATTATAATTTTGTTATTGTGGATATTGAAAAAACCGGTTTGATTAGATTGACTAAAACGAAGTACTGACTTTTGATAAGGAAAGATAACTGCTACGTTTATAATTTGGCAGATACTTTACTTTTCTAAATATGAACCAAGTTTCCTTCTGGAAATTTTTATTTAACTTTAATGAAATTTGTAATACAAGCTTCTTTTAAAGAGACCTACAGTAACTACAGACATAGCAAAATTTAATTCTTTAGTTTCCTAGAAAATTGAGTTTTGATCATTTATCTCAAAAGGAGTTAGAACACAAGATTTTTTTGATAATAGAGAGCTATCGATGGCAACACTTTGGAAAGAATTCTTCAAATGTGGACGTCCTAGTACCTCTAAAATCGATCTTCAAGGTATGTGTAAGTTTAAAGTATTAACTTTACTAATATGCCGTATAATATTAGTGTACAAGTCTTATGAAAATTCGCTACTATAACGCATCTGCTGCATCCCAAAATTTTTACATTATCGGTCGCAGGTCGGTCATTTACCCGCTCATTGTGTTTTTAAAATTCATTTATTTTTCTTGCAGTCAAAAGTTTTAATGATTAATAATTAATGTGATATTTAAAGTGATGGAAAACGGTTATGGGAATATTTACAGAAAAATGTATATAAAAATATTACTATAATCGACAGTTTCTTGGATAGTATAGTTAGGAAGAAATAAATTCCACGCATACTTTGGAGAGTGTGCACTTCAGACAGGTCAGTGATACCACTAACAAAATGAATAGTGTCGCAAGATTTTTGTTTCGCTGATGCTCGCTATGGCGTTTTAGGTCACCTTGCGGCAGTAGGACTCAGTGTTGCCACCCCTATTACGATGGTAATAGATCTATTACTTTCAAGGTTTGTCTATTACGCTATTACCTCCAAGCAAAATCTATTACTATTTACGATTTTTTAGCTTCCTTTCGTGATCTATGATCACACAAAAATTTAAATATTCTCGTTGCTTGAAGTGTACTTTTTCTCTATTACCTCTCTTTTGTAATTTCTGGCATGCAGTATCCTGTGCTCTTACATTCTCTGATCTTTGTGTCATCTGTCTATGTATACCTCTACACCGTCTGTGTACTTTTTTTTTTATTACTTCTCTCTTGTAATTTCTGGGATGCAGTATCCTCTGATCTTACATTCTCTAATCTTTCGGTCATCTGTCTATGGATCCCCCTACTCCGTCTGTCAATCAATATAAGTCTCTTACCATGTCCAATAAGTAGCAAATAATTATGCTGTCAGCTGTCAACCTTCACTCTCAAAATCTCAACTACAAAAATAAATATACTAACAAAATACAACAGGACGTAATACCTACACCTAAACAAATATAGGTTAATTCGAAAAAAATAAATTTGAAAGTAAAAAAAAAGTCAAAATTGAACCTGCACAGTAAGCATGTGTTAACCTATTCTATTAAACGTGTATTTCATTTATTTGCTACTTATAAAATTGCATAATTCAACATTCCAACAACCTTAAAATCATATTTTGGAATGAAATAGTTTGTTTACGAAATCAAGCTAACGCAACTATGTTTCCATGTTTAAAAAAATAATTAATGGCATTATATGTTTGCCCCACTCATCGGCTACATCTGAGCGGGTATTTTGTCAGTTAACATTAATTAAAACCTAACGAAGAAACCGTTTATTTGTTTCAACTTGTAGTGCCCTTTTGAGCCGCAAAGAATTATTAAAAGGCACCATATGCTACAAATGGAAACAACATGCAAGTATATTACATTGTAGTTGGAAAAAAGGCTCCATTGAATGTGATCATGGCACAGAAATGAAAAATGTGGATGATGTTATTTTTGAACTCGAGTGGTTTACTATTCCACATTCAAGCCAAGTATACTTCATTTTGTGGTTAATTTGTTCTTTTCGGATAAGTAATATTTTGTAATTTATCTCTGTTGAATTTACTCGCTACTACAGTTTATCGAAATTGTCTTTGTTTTAAAACAAAATGTTAATTTATTTTATTTATCAATAAAACTTTGATGAAAAGCAATTGTTGTATTTATTCCTTTTAAAGGAATTGCCTGTAATTAAAATCTTTTTAAATTAAAGTTTCGTTTAATTAATATATTTTAAATGTAAATACGCAGAAATGGTATATTTAAGATTCCCGCAAACTCGTTTACAAGTGACGCTAGTTGTTCTTTGCCATTGTTAGATTGCGCTATGTAGCAGAGAGCAGTGATTTACGACGCGGTTGTTCTAAAAGAGTTCTGTGCTGAAATTTTACTTTCCTCTTGATTGTTCGTTTCCTATTATAGATGGCGCCACCTAACATTTGCTATTACCCAGCTTGTAAATCTATTACTATTTCATATTATATGGATCTATTACCATTGACGCAAATCTATTACTGTTATCTATTACCGAAAATTTCCTCAGGGTGGCAACACTGGTAGGACTTCTGATTCGTCAATTAAAACATCAGAATCATCCTCTGAAGCATCCGATTGCTCGGTATCACTGAAGCGGTCCCTTGCTTAGGGCATCTTCTTCATCAGAACCGTCCAATGAAGAGTGGGTACCTACTTTTTCCTGTGATAGTAACTGATCCTAGAGTAGTTGTAGCCCTCTTTGATCTGCTTCATAACCCTTCTTCTTTTTTAAATAATTAATCTGTTAGATCACCGAAAACAAATATAAAATTGAATAAAACCTCAAATAAAAAGATACACTTAAATAGACGCAATAAGTCACAGGTCGGTCGAATTCACCAATCGTTCTACTGACGTAATCGGTCGCACTACAGTCAAACTAGCCTAGAACCTAAAACCTAACCAATGAAAACATACTACTCAACTTGCCGAGCCGCAACAGTAACAACCTGTTGTGCATATATAAAAATAACAGGTTACAGGAGGAGCAGAAATCTATTTGCGATTGCGCTTTACACTAGAACTCGGACTCGTATCTGTTTCTATTGCAGTGCAACTAGCTACGATAAAACAACATCGGTTTTTATCCGCAACTGTTATAATAGGATGAATGGACATGAGACTGGGAATGCTTAATATGTATGGGTATAGAGTATAGAGCGGACTTTACTTTATAACATAATACTTAACACATTATACTAGTGTGCTCACAGCTTTGGGAACGTAAGATCGTCGGTACAATGAAACTGATAATTTTAACAGGTGGTTGATGGGGGGGATACGGCATACGGACACGGACACTACCAAGATTTATAAAATTACTTTATAGATCTTAGGACACTACTACTAATAATCGTTGAAACTTCAAAAATCTCAGGAACAGTACCAATTTTAATGAAATTATAAAAATATTCCCTGTACCCGGTATAGTTGAAACCAGACACACTTCACCCTATAGGTAGAGAGAAAAAAATTAGTTTTTATTACAAAAATATATATTATTTATTTTATTTTTTGCTTACAATAATTAATGTATTTCATATAACTCTCATTTTCAAGGAAAATATGGCTATAGAGGTTTTCAAGCTAAATGCTTAACTAATACTTAATTAGTAAAAAAAATTCGAAAGAAGTTTTTCATTGTTGATTTTTTTTACCAAATTATTATTAGTGATGAATACCCAAAAAAACCCTTCATAATTTTTTTTATAAAAAATTTATTAATTGTTTTAAACATAAAACAAAAATATCTTTTTTATTTTAAACATTATATAGTTGCATAGTATAGTAAACCATTTAAATTATGTTTCAGAGAATTAGAGATATCTAAAGTGTTTGCTCAATCCACATTGTTTCATAATTATTTTTGCCTTTTTATTCAAATTAATCACCTTGACACCTCAGGCCGGATCAACTGATAGTTACATCGCCCGGGGATTGAACCCGTGTAGTAGCGAATCTCCTTTACCCAACTACACCACCGGACGGGTTCAGCTACTGTTACTACGTCTACGTGGAATTCTTAATAATTCATAGTTCATACTGTTATTTTCAACTTGTTATATTTAACTGTTATTTCTAAATAACAGTAACTGTTGCGACCTGTTAAAGCAATATAACAGTTTTTCCCATCACTAGAGTCCAGACGTATTTAGGAAGATATGTAGAAGGCTAAAGTTGACGCGTGCGCTGTTTAAAAATCCTTACATCAATTGTGTTTATCATACAACAATTTTTCGTCTTGTATCCTCATTTGCTAAGACTCTGAAAAGAAACAGAACTAAACGCTGAAATAAAAATTATACAATGTCTAGGCCACGTTATGAGAGGGACGAGGTACCAAATACTGCAAGTAATCACACAGGGTAAAATCATGAGAGAGCGCAGGGTATGTAGAAGAAGAATGTCGTTACTCCGCAATCTGAGAGGTTGGTTTAACTGTTTATCAAATCATCTTTCAGGGCAGCTGTCAACAAGCTACAAATTATCATGACGATCGCCAACCTTCGACAGAAGAGGGCGCCTTAAGAAGAAGTCCCATTTGGAATCAAGAGCAACCAAATTTCTTTGCATTAGATACCTATAACTTTTTTTCGTTTTATTTCATAAATCTAAATTTTGACACGTTATTCAGTTTTTATACAATGAACCCATGCGCCAAATTTGGCTGCGATAGCTTTGTAACATATAAAAATGTTCGGAACGGAGCAAGTCAGTTAAGGTAGTGAATTTTCATAAGAGCAATATGTTACAGTGATTTAGCCTTATACTAAAAGTTATAAAACATTACTTTATTTACTTAGGAACAGTAAAAAATCAGGTAAAAAAAGGCAAGCAAAAATATGAGCTCTATCATAAATATTTATACAGTAATCTGGATACGAAACTCAAACAAAGAAAATAATAAACAGGAAATATATACAACAAAAAATACATTAGAAAGCTTAACATAAAAAAATTCCCATGGTTCGTGCATTGAGGGTGATTGTATGCATGCAGAAAGGGAAGAAGAACCCCCAGGTCGAAGAGGGTCTATGCCCCCTCACCTAAAAACACAAGTGATTCTTCTTCCCCTTGTACATGCATACAACTACCTGCAAAGGATAAAGCACAAGAAAATTTTCTTGGGAGCAACTCCCAGGAAAGTTACTGGACCTGGGCGAATATGGTTGCGGTGCGGGGTAGACAGGGTTTAAAGGAGTTATTGCTGCAAAATGTGAAAAACTCATCTTTTCAAAGTTCGACTAAATATTTTTTTACCATTTTCCGCTCATATTTCCTCCCCGCCCAGAAACTCTATTCATTCTTGGTAACTTAAGTTTCTTAGGGGTTGCTTGCACCAAATTTGCCTTGTGACTTCTGCTTCTAATGAGGGTTCTAAGCATGTTTCTGAAACAAAAATCTAAAAACCCTAAATGCGGTAAACTGTAACATTACCGAAATTACATCCCACATCGTCGCCTATAATGCCTTTTTCAGATAATATCGAATACAGCATTAAAGTAAATAAATTCACTTGCTGTCTCACTTCTTGATTTATGTTTATATTACATATATGAGCACAAGATAAGTAATTATAATAAAGTGTGGCCCTTAATTAACATCGGGGTTACACAAACTAAAAAGTAGAGAAGACATTTAGATCGTGTGTTAAGAGCCATAAGTGTGATCCAAAACCACTTCTAACCGTATGCACACAAAAATTAATCAAATACATTTATATGTTTAGCAAGCAGTGTATATACTTCTGTATTTTTAGCATAAAGTAATTGTTTCAAGTGAAAGGGACACGTGACAGTCTTTAGCTCATTAATTATGTTAATGAAGGAATCCATAGTGCTTATTTTCTCTTGACAATTTAAAATCATATGTTCAATGTCCCCAAACTCGCCACATTCACAGTTTGGATCGTCCTTTAGATTTATTTTGTTTAGATATGAAGGGACTAACAAGTGTCCAAACCACAATCTGCAAATCTTAACTGTAGTAGACCTACTTACGTTTAAATAAGAAAACCACGTAACTGCGGGTGAAAGAGGTTCTAGGCTCTTATAATATCTGCCTTTACTGTTGGGTATATTCGTTATGCCACTTGAGCATTATATTTTGTAAGAATGTAGAGAAAATATCAGTAATTGGACATAGATATTTCTTCTCATCGCCAGAGTATATAGCCTCCTTGGCCAACATGTCAGCTCTTTCATTAAGATCTATACCTGCGTCCGCTTTTACCCATACTAAATCCACACATCTCCCTTCATTTTGTAGGCTTGTAATTGTGTTAATTATATTTGCGATTATATAATTACAGGTTGAACGGGGAGAGATATTATTTATTTTATCCAGGCTACTTTTTCTGCCTGTAAAGATTGTTCCATGTTGTATTGGTTGTTAACTAATGAACTGTAAGGATTCCAAAATAGTTCAGCTGTGAATTTTGAGATGTTCTTACCAAGCTTGAGTTTCTTCTCAATTCCAAGATCAGAGTGAAAAGAGTTATATGACCATTAGCTACAATAATCCACCTGCTGCGTCAGAGCTTATACATTTCTTCTAGTTTCCAAAATTCCAATACATGTATTACTAAAATGGGCCACACCGTACCTAAATGTCGATGTATGCCACATTTTACCAAACATTAAAAAAATATTATGTTATCGATGCTGTTTGATGTTTTATTAATATTGCGAGTAATATATCTCCCTCATTTCCATCTCCTTCATAAATATCAGCCCGTTTCTTCAACCAATCATGCACTGTTTCAAGCGTATAAAGCACAGGACTCTTAAAAGTTTCTTACTCCTTGCATTGAACATATTCATAGCATTTTTACGATACCTTTTCAAGAAATAAAATGCAAATCTTATACCGGTAACGGAAAGTTTTCCAGCTAGTTTTATAGCTGGCATTAAAGCCAACAATGTATCTAGTATATAAAACACATTTAACATAAACTCATATTTTATTATTCCATCCGGCCGGATCTAAAATTAATAATGTCATCTAATACAGCAGTCCCAGTGAGCTGTTGTACAACCAGCGTCATTGTCGTGCCTCATATGTGGGACATAAAACGTGTTTGTTCAATGGGATTAATTTGGGTTCCGGATTGAATGCTTATTATTATTTCAAGCCACAATGTTACACTAACAATATGGACTTTATTATATTACTTTTGTGTATTATAATCCTCAAGAAGTCCTGTAATAATGCAAGAGTATTAGAGTGAATACTACACATGCGAAGGGGGTATGCTCGTTTTACATTGGGGTCTGGAATGGTTACTCTTTCCAGCGGATACAAACAAAACTATCATGCTTTCAATCACCTGTTAGAGAATATTACTGTCGTGTTAAGGAAAAATGCCCTATCTGATGAAAAGTAAAATGTCCAGGAGGGTGTGATACATTTAAAGAGTTGTAGCATCCATATCCTTAAATAAAAATAGTTTAAAACCTATTTAAACCAAAAGTTTTAGGAGAATGTTTCTTAATTTGGGCAGATAAAACAACGGTGGTGGTTCTTCGTTTTACAGCAGTTTGCTCAATTCTGCGGTTCACAAACATATGTCTTTCTTTCCAGGACAGGTTCCAGTATTCTTTATTAAGCTGTTGTCTTTCTTCCTCATCTAGTTTCGTGAAGCATTTCTTCTTACACGTATTTGTACATGGAGGCAACAAAGGATGGGAATTTCGCAACTTGTCTTCCATTTTTTGTTTTTTAGCACTTCTTGGTTCACTACATCTATTTCTTTTACGCAAATCTCCTTTTTTTGTGTGTACAACAAAATTCTATTTTTGTCCTGCCCTGTATCTTCTTAATTCTGATTTTCCCCCACGCCTTGAGTTTTTTCGGTTTCCTCTGCGGTTGCTTCATTTTTATCTTTCTTCATATCCGTTGCGATTTCCTGATGTTTCCCTACATTTTTTTGTGCTGATTTTCTACTATGTCTGCTTCGTGTTCAATTTTTTCTGTGATGGTTTTCTCTTTAATTGCTTCCTCAATCGCTCCTGTGTCATATTCATTTGTATTTGAATGACTTTCCACAACAACTTTCCCTTGATCATCGGTCGATATGGTCAGATGTACACATTTCTTCCCTCCAAAGTTCTCTCCTAATGTCTCATCAACTATTTTAAAACTATGGACCACCTCTGTTGTAGTATATTCAATAAGAGCTACTTGATTTTCAGCCAGGTCAACATTTTCGGTGAATTGTCCAAATTCCTATTCTATACTCCATCCTTCAATACCGTTTTGATAATGTTGCATTTTATCTGTCTTTTCGCGCATATCTGGTAAATTGTTATCATCATAACTGAAATTCTTATCCTCGACTCTGTCAGGATAAGCAACCATATTTTTCAAAGTTAAAATATTGTGATTTTCGCTACTGTCAATAACACCATTTAAAGGTTGCTTCACGGGAATATCAGTGGAAATTGAGACTTCTTTAACACTATTTTTTAATATGACATTACCACGAATAAATTTTTTTTTGGTACTGAACATTACTATTATCATTGAATAATTGTTGTTCGGACACGGTATTTAGATTTCCTTGTTGAACTATATTTTCAGTCGGAGAAATAATATTGCTACGAATTGGCATTGGTGGATCACTGTCATCAAAATTCATATCTGAAGGTTTAAAATTTTGAATGAAATCTTTGGGATATTCTAATACAATCACATCTTCTGAAGCCAGTTTTGCCATTTCCAGGATTTTCTTGCCACATGACATTCTATAAGTAATATACATTTTAATTATTGAAGTCTTAAATCACGGCCAAATCAAAATTTTCGAGAAAAAAATAAACGCTATATAAACTAAAAAATTTAAATATAAAACAGTTGTATTTTTTAATTAATTCTTACAACGCCTATGGCTAAAACATTCTCGAGGGGTAAACCTCAAATCTAAAACCTAATGTACGTTAATTTAATTCCGATACATTTTGCTAATCGTGGTAATAATAATTGCTTTAAATTGTTTAAACATTAGCCCAATATTGTTATAACAATTCTTAGACGTCAATATTAATTTATAATGAGGATTTAGTATGTTAGTACCTACTGCAAAAAGTTCAAACCATGAAACATTTACCTGTCTATTTAATTATTCGCTATGGTTTAAAACTTTTAAAGCCACAAATTAATAAACTCACAACAACTTTATTAACAATAATTAAACTTTTGATAAATTAATACACCATATTTAATAACATCAAACTCGTAGTCAAAACGGTTACTGCTTTTAACCAAATGCAGCATAAACACGATTAATATGCATGTGTCGTAAGATGAGGCGTTTTATTAACACGATTCTAAATGCTGCATCGAGTTGAGGCGTATTGTAACAAGTTGAGGTCTTTTTCGTTAATATTTGTAGATAGGGCACTCTTAAATAACATAACCATCAGATTTACACATAAGGTGAAACTATATTTGGTCATAATTTCCTAACTAAGGCAAGATAAGATGTTCTTGCTTCTCATTTAGTTGAAAAACACTCTAATCTTGTTAGTGGCACTTATATCTCAATTTTCAAAAAAAAAAGTAGTTGAGGCGTTTTTTCTTAACACGGCAGATTATGTAAGTGGTAAAAACTCTAGACGCAGCAAGTAAGTTATGGTAGTGACACAGCACAAACACTTAGTAAGCTATACAGCTGAGAGGAAACTTTCAGAGAATGTTGCAACGTATTATCTGAATGAAAGTGGAACTGGAAATGAATTTTTAATTTTTTTATGAAAATTGAAAACGCCAACATGGCGTATCTTCTTACTTGTCCATTGGTAAACAAGACTAAAAAACTCTAGACGCAGCAAGTACGTTATGGTGGTGAATTTTCATAAGAATTGTACACTATTAGTAAGACATATTATTAAAACTAATTCTTTAAATTTAAATGAACCTTGGAGATAGGTTTTAGAGTCCCAGTTAGCGATTATTTGAAAATATTTATGTTTTATATGGAGCTACTAAATTAAAATTTGGGTTTAGATATAATATGTAAGTACTGCAAGTGCCTTTAAAAAGATTGTGTTACAAATTTCATTAAAGTTATAAATGTTTTTCAGAAAAAGTAAATGATTTACAAAGGGAATGTACCTGTCGAATTATAAAAATACACTGTTAGTAAGATATACTATTAAAACTAATTCTTTAAATTTAAATGGACTTTTGAGATCAGTTTTAGAGTCCTAGTTAGCGATTATTTAAAAAAAATATGTTTTATATGGAGCTACTAAATTAAAATTTGGTCTTAGATATAATATGTAAATACTGCAAGTGTCTTTAAAAAAATGGTGTTACAAATTTAATTAAAGTTACAAAAGTTTTTCAGAAAACAATTAATTATTTACAAAGGGAATGTCCCTGTCAAATTATAAATATGGCATTATTTTTCCTTATTAATTGTTTGGGTGGTTTTATTTTAGTCAACCCATTCAGTTTTTTCAAACAATAAACAACAAAAAAGGTTTTTTAAAACAAAACGAAGCCCAATATGTTATTTTTTTAAATTTATTACACGCGTGCGTTTACATAGGCGTTACTAAGGTTCAAGATTGAAGATTCTGGCTTAATGGAAAATTTATTGAGCTATCGGATTTGAAATATTTTTAAGAAAATTTTCTACCATAACATAAAAAACCTTTTTTATTGTTTATTGTTTGCAAAAACTGGATGGGTTGACTAAAACAAAACATCCAAGCAATTAATAAGGAAAAATACCTACCATGTCTATAATTCGACAGGTACATTCCCTTTGTAAATAATAATTTTTTTCTGAAAAACGTTTGTAACTTAAATGAAATTTGTAACACAATGTTTTTTAAGACACTTGCAGTACTTACATATTTTTATAATTCGACAGGTACATTCCCTTTGTAAATCTTTTTTTTCTGCAAAATGTTTGTAACTTTAATGAAATTTGTAACACAATTTTTGTTAAGACACGCTGTACTTACATATTTTTATAATTTTACTGGTACATTCCCTTTGTAAATCATTTATTTTTTCTGCAAAACGTTTGTAGCTTGACTGAAATTTGTAACACAATGTTTTTAAAGGCACTTGCAGTACTTACATATATCTAAGACCAAATTTTAATTTAGTAGCTCCATATAACATATAATTTATATTATTACAATAAGCGCTAACTGGGACTCTAAAACCGATCTCCAAGGTCCATTTAAATTTAAGGAATTAGTTTTAATAATATGTCTTACTAATAGTGTACAATTCTTAGGAAAATTTACTACCATAACGTACTAGCTGCGTCTAGACTTTTATAAAACGGGTGGATTGCGTTTTTCCAAAACAGCACTAACTTAAAGATAAGAAGATTATCACTATACAATTTATACAAGTTTCAATTTTAAGTTTATAACATAACCTATAAGCAAATAACAAAAACAATACCTTGGTTTACACAAAAGTTATTTAAGTAATATTTTGCTTACCATTTATAACATATAATTATTTTAGCGTCCCACATTATCTAATAATAAAAATGTAAAATAAGATTTCTATTTTAATAAGAATATAAATAAGACGTCCATGTTGATAATTATTAACGTTAACGTTAGGTCTCGAAGTCTCGAGTGTCTCGACGCAGCTCGCATTGTGTCATAGCATGCAACGATGTCATATTGTACAAATTAGATTGTAATTATTTTTTTAAATAAGACGAGGAATTGCTCACTCAACATTTATGAATATTAAACGACATTTAATGGATGGATTAATTTATTGTGAACTTTTATTTGTCATCAATAGGTAGTACAAATATGTGTTATGACCATGTTTTACATTTGAAGATTCAAATGAAATTTTATTATATCTGGCAACCAGGCTCATTTATATTTAATTGTCAGGTGACTTGGTCGATTTTGAATCATCTACTTAGAATAGCACATTCACAGTCTAACCATGCTTGAAAAGATTCACCGTGTGAAATGCCTCATGTAATTCGAAGTGTTATATTAGACTGTTTATTACTTTAACATCTTTATTTTCGAATAACTCCCCTTCTCGGGGGCCATTTAATTTGAATTTTGGTTAACTGGTATACTATTATGTCCCCTATATATGTGCAAATTTTCATTCGAATCACTCCAATATTTCATAAAAATATTGTATTTTCAAAATTTTCTTTACATTTTTTTCGAAGAAGAATGAGACGCACGGTTGCCATCTACGAACTCATCCAAGCCATTAACAAAATCAAGGTAATTCCAAAATTTGGTCCGAATCGGTCAAGTATTTTTTGAGTTATCAGATGGATATATATATATATATATATATATATATATATATATATATATATATATATATATATATATATATATATATATATATATATAAATCAAAACCGACCTTGGATGTGGGTTCTATAGGCCCAAATTCGCGCTCATTTGAAGAAATTTTCCGAAAGTCTTACCATCGATACCTCTCTGTTAGTGATGTTTCTTAATGAAAATTCACTACAAAATTACTATACCCCTTTATTCTTAAAGTTAAGGATTTTGTAAAAACACTTTGCCACAAAATAACCTCAGGCCAACCAGCAACATTTCATTATTGTAAATAAAAATTTAGAAGCTTCTTCTCTGGAGTAACATCTTTAGTTATTATAGGACCGTTTCACCAAGTAAGGACAACAACAAAAAATATGAATTATTCAACAACTAAACAAAAAGTCAAATAACTCCTGGAGTGTCAAATCGTATAAGCGAAGTTTCGTAGAAAGAATTTGCTATTAAGAAAAACCGTGGCTTTTGAATTTTGAAAATTTTTTTAGAAATGTTCGCGAACTAGGCCCCCTGCGACTCCGCGGCCACCTTTGGTGTGTATATATATATATATATATATATATATATATATATATATATATATATATATATATATATATATATATATATATATATATATATATATATATATATATATATATATATATATATATATATATATATATATATATATATATATATATATATATATATATATATATAAAGATTTCCGCGGTCTTTAATATGAGATATACTTGGTTCTTGGGTTGAACCGCGTCCAGAATTTATGAAAACTCGACGTTTTGAAGCCATTTTTAAGAGGTAGAGGAAATATGTAAGGACACTCTGAGGGTGGACAAAGGTATGTTGGGTTGTTGTAGCTCGATTACGGGGCCTCAATCTGCCTACTCCCCAAATCTCGCCGGAGATCGTCTGTGAGGTCTCAGTGTGTTCATCCCTAGACGTCAGAGAGATCTGGCATTTCGTTGCAAATGTTGTCTTATATATGTCGTTCCGTCTACTTCTTGTTTTGAAGTTGTAAACCGGTGCTATTGTTTTGGCATTATCAAAGTCTATTTTGTCCTGTATGAATATGGTGCATGGCCAGCGCCGATGAGCGCCCAGTCAGAGGATTTTCTTACACTGTCTACCGAAAACCAACCCACACTAATCGTTATCTTAACGCCCAATCGCACCATCACCCATCGCAACTAAATTCCGTGGTTCGAACACTAGTAACACGATCCCTTAGACTAACGGATAACAACAATAAACAGACAGAATTAAATTTTTTAAGACAGACATTGCTAGAAAACGGATACGAGAACAATCATATACTACGAGACATTAGAAACGCACAACAAACCACTACACCACAACAAGAACAAACAGAGTCCACACAACAAGACACAGCGTTTTTACCATACATTAAAGGTGTCACAGACAAAATCAGCCGAATTTTTAGAACCCATAATATCAAAACCGTATTCACAATAGAGCAAAAACTGCCAAATCTTATAAAAACTCCCAAGGATACGATTCCAAACGAATCCCACGGAGCTTACGAAATTCCTTCATCCGACTGTTCCCGAACTTATGTAGGACAAACAAATAGACGCATTCACAATATAATATATGAACACACCCTCGCAGTTAGAAAATCCGACCCCTCATCGGCGCTTGCCATGCATCATATTCATACAGGACAAAAAATAGACTTCGATAATGCCAAAACAATAGCACCGGTTTACAACTTCAAAACAAGAATTATCCGCGAAGCAATCGAGATTGAAAACGTCCCGATTGTTTAAATAAGAGAGATGATGGTCTTCGCCTTCCGGCCACTTGGAAACCTATTATATCTTCATTACAAATACACAGAGAGAAAATAAATTCCACAGACAATTTTATTTCCCCATTATCTGTCTCAAAAATGCCGGTGACCCTCTTAATCCTCCTCATCTTCTAAGTACTGTGACCAAAGCCCCCCACTTAACTGACCATGACCCTACTACTTTCACTGACAACAAAGCAGGTAGACGGAACGACATATATAAGACAAGACTTGCAACGAACTGCCAGATCTCTCTGAGGCCTAGGATTGAACACACTGAGACCTCACAGACGATCTCCGGCGAGATGTGGGGAGTAGGCAGATTGAGGCCCCGTAATCGAGCTATAACAACCCAACATACCCTTGTACACCGCTCTAAGGAGTAGGCAGATTGAGGTCTTAGAATGTCTTTACATATTTCCTTTACCTCTTGAAACCAACCCAACCCACCTTGTCCACCGCTCTAAGGAGTAGGCAGATTGAGGCCTTAGAGTGTCCTTACATATTTCCTTTACCTAAACGTCGAGTTTTCATAAATTCGGGACGCGGTTCAACCAGAGAATCAAGTATGTATCATATATATATATATATATATATATATATATATATATATATATATATATATATATATATCTATAGAGAGAGAGAGAGAGAGAGAGAGAGAGAGTGAAGAAAATAACATTACCTAATAAATAAAACCACTGACGTGTCAGGTCAGATCATCTATGAAGTAACTTGTAAAGACTGTAACCTTAAATACATCGGGTAAACTAAAGGAACCATTACAAGCAGAGCTGAGGAACATCTGGCATAGCTGAGATACGATACTATAGACAAGTCATGCGTGATCCAACATATTTAAGATAGAAATCACATCACACATCAGATAAACAAAACCTATATATTATAAAAAATGTTAGACTCGCGGTGAAATTAGATGCCTACAAGAGTATTTATGTCTCTAAGGCCCCAAACAACAAGTTTATTTGAATCTAGCTCCGCTACTTCGTAGCAGTTAACTGCTGGCACTGCCTCTCTGATAAGAAAAACATGTTGAAACTGCGTAGAAATTTCTAGAATGGAATTTTTAAAGGGACTTCCGGTAATAAAAATATAAATATAGAAAGTTTGGGTGTGATTCCGCTCTCTAAGTTGTCGGTTTTTTACCTGTCACGTAAGATAAACAATGTTTAGTAGTTAAAGGTGTTTAGAAGTTTTCATCCTTTGATGACCCCAACTGTGTTAATGAAACAATGGCTGAGTCTTTAAAAATGTGTTGTGGTGATTGGGGTTCTTAAAGTGACTTATAAAGAAGAAACGCTTGGGTAGAAACAGATAAGCATTTTGAAGCCAGAATGTTCAGTACTCCAATGCCACGTGGTTTGAGTGCGCCTCCCAGCACATTTCTAACTTCCACACACTTAAATGAGTCCAATCAGATGTTCACAGTTATTTACCTCTTCTGGTTAAAACAAAAAAAAAGTATCAGGACGCAGCGATTGCGTTATGGTGGCGAATTTTCATTAAATGCTTCAAATTTGTATAACCCAATTTTCTGTAAACCTAAAAAGTTGAGTTTTCGTGGAGTAACGTATTAACAAGGGCAACATACCAATCAAATTTGATCAAAATTACTTGGTTATTTTTTTGAGATATATTTTTTTTTCGGTAAAACTATTTGTTTTAGAAAAACTGATCCGATAGGGCTGACGTACCCTGCATGCTTCTATGGGGATGAAATATAACAATCAGGTCAAGGTATCCATGTAAACAAGTTTGGGTCGTGTTACACATTATTGTTCATAAAATATAAACATTTTCCGAAAATAAATATAATTTTCCCGAAACAACTGATCCGATTTTCTAGACAAGGAATCAATTCAAGCAATTTACACAAAAACTATACAAACCAAGATATAATTATTTACAATAAGCTTTTTGACAAAAATTTTAAAAACAATTTACACAACAATTTGTATACAGCCCCTTCCACGAAAATTAACCATTTTCTTACGAAAATCGGCTTAAATGTTTACAAAATTTATATAAAATTCTTTTTAGAAAAATTAGCTAGGCAAAAATATTTGACATAATGTGCTAAACAAATTACTTTTAAAGAAATTTGTAAACAGATTTTGCATGTGAATTTGCAAACACCTATGTTAGTGAATTTTCTTTTAAAAAAAATCACTAATGATGAGATCCCGACTTTTGAATTTTGAAAAAATTTCTTCAAATGAGCGCTAATTAGGCCCCCCAGAAAACATATCCGGGGTCAGTTTCAATTTTTATATGTTTATATCTCCAGAATTAACAAAGTAAGGGCAACCAAATTTGGTACACAGGTTTATATCCTTATAGGTAAGTTACCTACAATTTAGCTATGTAGGTCAAAAGGCAAAAAAGTTATAGGCACTTAAAGAAAAATAAATTGGAGTTTTCCTCAAAACGTCAAAGTGGCGATTTAAAATGTCAAAATTGGCAACATTTAGGCAAATAACTTAAATCTAATACGGGCTATAGAAATAAAATGTCTCAAGAAGGATGTTTTACAAACCCTAAAGTCTTAGTTTCAACCGTCATTGTCCTTCATTTTACTAAAATATTTGCAGAAAATTCATTTCAAATAGACCCTTTCTCTGATGCTTGGCAGTAGCCTTAGCTATAGAGTTTATCATTTAATGGTATATAATTTTTGTCGAATTTTCGTAAAAAATCAATAAAGCTCAATATATCCGTTATTATATAAGATATGAAGAAAATTTGTATATATTAATTATAGAGTGTCTTGAGCTACATCTTAAAATAATCTTTCTACAATCACAGGGTGGCCCATAAGTCGTTGGTGATACAAATTTCCTTTTTTTTTTAATCGAACACGCCTTATGTTATTGCATTTTTGCATTTTCCATCGAAATATAATGCATGTTTGTAAGAATAGAAATTCTGGACGCAGCAAGTGCGTTATGGTAACGAATGTTGATCTAATGTTTTATATTTGAACAGCTCAATTTGCTATTAACTTATAAGGTTGACCAAGAAACGTGTTTTTTCGGGAACATTTTAAGTTTACTTTTGGAAATTTTTGTACATTTTCACACAATAAAATTATTTTAATGGAACATGGCACATTGTTTCTACTATATAGGTTATACTGGTAACCAAATTTGATGCCTGCTTTCTTAAAAAAACACACATATTTGTTATTAAAATGATTTTTATGAAAATTCACTACCATAACGCACTAGCTGCGTTCAGAATTTTTACAATAATCTATTAAACTTGATAATCACTAACATTTGACAATAATTCGACAATAAATGATTTCTGCGAAAACTAACAAATATTTTAAACGAAAATTTGCTGATAAAATACATAAAACTTAAATTACATAAACTGTAATTAAACTTGAAATAACATACGGGCTGCCCGATTTGAAAAACTAACTCATCCAAGCTATTAATACAATAAAGATTCTTGCCGAGTTAATAACTTTTTGAGCTATCGTATGGATACATATATACATACATATATATATATATATATATATATATATATATATATATATATATATATATATATATATATATATATATATATATATATATAAGCTAAGGCTTGTGGCTGTATTAAATGTACAATTTTAAAGCATGGTATCTAAAATGTTTGTAAAGTCTCACCATCGATACCTCACTTTAGCGAATTTTTAAAAATAAAATAGGCTTAATTTTTTTAAATAAAAATACGCTAATAAGAACAAAACAGAAATGTAGCTACCTTAAAAAAACAAGTAACAATACACGATGCTCCCAGGTGGTCACCCATCCAAGAAAAGACCGTGTCCAAAGTTGCTTAACTTCGGCGATCGAATAACAATCAATTTTTCAATTCAAAATGCTTTATTTATTAACAGTTTACATGGGATATGTACACGTATTTACAAAAGTAATATATACAGACATAGCATCTTAAAATAACTTATTATGTAAACAGAGTTCCTACCTGATAGGTTTGCCTCTTTGTTTATATAACGTCCTTAGAGCTTATCTATTAGAAAATTTCCATATTGTAAATCTATTACTATTGTTAGTGTCAGCATGTGCGGAAGTTTACAATCGGTAAATACAGGAAAATCTAAAAAACCTGTTTAAAATGACAATCGGTTTTTTCAACTTGGTACCGCCGCTCGCTTGACATGTTTATTTATCACAGGTTTATATAGTGATTATTAATTTGTAAATTTCGATTTTAAATAAAGAATTAAATTATTTTAAAACTTTGTTATATTTACAGAATTTTTAACAGTCCTGATTGCATACGTACTGTTTCTGTGTCAAAGAATAAATTTAATAACATAACTTATTTTATCGGTTAGGGTCTTGGACAACTAATATGATCAAACAAGTTTGTTGTTTTCGGCAATGATTTAGCTAGCTTTTCATATAAACTAAAATTATTAATCGAAAAACAACCTATTCTCTTATTACCCTAAGATAAAAACAATCAAATGGTAAATTTATAATTTCATGTCTGTCATTTTTCTTAATTGCGGTCGAGATTTCACGATTGTTGGTTCGGGTAGTATGTTTATGCGTGGTATATATTTAGTTTGATTATCGTTGTATGGTTAATACGTGTTGTGTACGAATCAATCTACGCGTGGTAGTGAGCTACTCTGTCTATCGGGCATTTGACCTTAGCCACTAAGTCGTCTCAACCCATGTCTTTGGCATTTTATTTTTAATTTGGAAAAAACTTTAAATATTGTCTACCAAATTACTTAAAATTCAGAACATAGGTGTACTTGCACAATTTCTAGCCACATGTAAAATCTCAGTCCAGTTACTCTGATACTTACAGAAATATAGCGTTTTCAGAAAGTTTTTCCCGTATTTCCACCGGAAAAACTTGAACATAAAGGCTGATTAACGAACTCGACGTCGGTTTTTGCCCAAGCAAGATTTTTGTTAAGTTTGATTGAAATTAGTTTAGTATTTTTTGAGTTATCGTTCGTATAGACACATACATACATCTATATATATATATATATATATATATATATATATATATATATATATATATATATATATATATATCTTTTGGAATATTGAACTACACTGTAATCACTTTTAAATATACACTTTATTTGTTTGCTTTACATTTGTGATTTCTTATTGGTTTGCGTGGACTGCCGTCCCGGTTCGAAACTGCAGTCCACGCAAACCAATAAGAAATCACAAACGTACAGAAAATAAATAAAGTATATATATATATATATATATATATATATATATATATATATATATATATATATATATATATATATATAAACATATAAAAATTTTATTAGACCTTGGTTTTGGCTTCTAGTGACCCAAATTTGCGCTCATCTTAAGAAAATTTTTTCAAAAACTCTTCATCGTAACCACTCTATTGGCGATTTTTTCTTAATGAAAATCCGCTAATAATAATAATAAATTGGCGGTATAGTATTTTATTTTACAACGCAAAAGGCGAAAGCTGTTGCAGAGAAGAAAACAAACATTTTGGAGACACATAAAAGGTCTCTGCGATTTACATGTGCAATTTTTACACGCACCAAATCTACCAAATAGACAACTGAGAAATATGAAATACTTTATGTAATACTCTCTTGGCAATCGTTATACAGTCTTCCGTTTTCCTAAGTAAAAATAAAACCAATTATGATCATTAGCATAAAATTTACACTCTCTGATAAAAAGAGCATGTCGACTTTTGACACCGTTGTTCAAAATCTCTAAGCCATGTATTCGGGGGCAGCGACAGTGACAACAATTACGTTAAGACAATGAGTTCTTTAGATTATGTTGTGCTTGGAAGGGCATAAACGTTGATAGAAGGCATACAATAGGGGCAAATTGCTGGCAAGTGGACAATGAGTTCGCTCTTGCTGCGCTCTCGCAGACCTTTTGTTCACTCTAGCGTAGATTACATCGGTTACATTATCGAGAATTAGATTTTTTCACTCATTATTCCCCAAAGAAACGTGAACTAAATCCGAAATGAAATTTTGTATACGGGTAAGCTCTGATGTTGCTGAAAGTTGAGCATTAGTTTCAAAAGAGAATAAATATAAAGAAGGGTCGTGAATTATGCGATTGTTTATAAATCATACGATTAATTGAGGATAAAATATTAAAAACTATATCTGTTGCTAAAACAACAACATTAATTTATTAAACCATTCATTTTGTTTAACTCACGGCAATGGAAAATGTGTAGAAAGCCATAAGTTACAAATGGCATTCAAGTGTGTCAATAAACGATGATTCTAATTTTTGGCCAAACGTTTTTGTGGTTGCTTTTGCATCTTTTTCCCTTTTCTAGTTAAATATATATATATATATATATATATATATATATATATATATATATATATATATATATATATATATATATATATATATATTCAAAAAGATTTCCGCGGTCTCTAATGTGAGACATACTTGGTTCTCGGGGTGATCCTTGACCCCAAACTAACATGGGGGTCGCAAATAGAACGAGTAGTGAGGAAGGGAATAGCGACCCTCTGGCAGCTGCGTCGGGTGATAGGGAGGACCTGGGGACTTAATCCTTAGATCCTTCATTGGATCTACACTGCGATCGTCAGGCCGAGAATCCTCTATGGGGCGTTGATCTGGTGGTGTGGTGTGAACCAAACTACCAGCAGGAAGCTGGCCAAACTCCAAAGGCTGGGACTCCTGGGTATCACAGGCGCTATTAGGACGACATCCTCAGCCGCGCTAGAGGTCCTGTTGATGCTGCCACCGCTTCCCATCTGTATCAGAAGGGAGGCTATGGCGTCGCATCTTAGAATCCGGGACTCAGGTAACTGGTGCGGAGAATGGTGCAGAGAGGGAGCAGTAATAGGGCATGCAAGAGTCGCTAAGGAGGTGGAAAAGGAAATTCCGATTTCCGCCATAAAGGTGAGGGATGCCGAGGACGATATTAGGTTGACTAGGCCATACACCCTCAGGATCCCCAGTAAGGATCAGTGGAGGGAAAATGAGGTTGCATTCCAGCCCGCAAGCCTGGTCTGTTTCGCCGACGGATCGCGGCTGGAGGACCAACAATCCTCTGGGGCAAGAATATACATCGAGGGGCTGGGTTCTGCGCGAGAGCTATGCTCTTGGCGCATACACCACGGCATTCGAAACAGAGACGTATGCTATCCTGTCTGTGGCCAATAGACAGGATGTGAAGATGAGTCCAGAGAAATGTGTGTGCATCTGCTCGGATAGCCAGGCGGTCCTCCGGGCCGTCTGCGCGGCCAGAATCAGGTCACCACTGGTTAAGGAGTGCGCTGACGCCCTCAGGGGGCTAGCCAGGACGAAGGGGGTGCAACTGGTGTGGGTTCTGGGACACTGTGGCGTAGCGAGGAATGAGGTGGCGAATAATCTCGCAAGACTCGGTTCCCGGTGGCCGTTCTGTGGTCTGGAGCCTGTGATAGGCATAAGCAGGAAGACAGTCTCTGTCGCCTTAGACAGATGGACCGAGGAAGCAATGAAGAGGCACTGGGGATCGGTTGATGGCTGCAGGCAGGCGAGTGACTTCGTGGAGGGGCCGGACAGAGATAACAGGCCAGTGCGCCCTTAGAAGACACCTCACCTTGATAGGCGTAGAGAGGGATCCCATTTGCCAGGAATGCGGCGAGGATAAAGAAACGTCCTACCACTACCTGTGTGAATGCGAGGCTTTTGGGAGTCTTCGAGCAGAATTGTTCGGATCAAGGACTCTGCAGAGGAATCAGGTAAGTACCGTCCAATTGAAGACCGTCACGGCCTTCATCTCGGGGTCGAGGCGGTTTGGCGATGTAACCGAAGAAGAGTAGAGCATGGTTGCTGGGGTTGGCAAAAAGGGCCCATTGTGGCCTACTTGCTTGGCGTTGGCTTCCCCACCACTGCTACTACTACTGGTTCTCGGATTGAACCGCGTCCAGAATTTATGAAAACTCGACGTTTCGGCTCCTATTTTGGAGCAATTTTCAAGAGGTAAAGGAAATATGTAAGGAAACTATAAGGCCTCAATCTGCCTACTCCTTAGAGCGGTGGACAAAGGTGGGTTGGGTTGGTTTCAAGAGGTAAAAGGAATATGTAAGGACACTCTAAGGCCTCAATCTGCCTACTCCTTAGAGCGGTGGACAAAGGTGGGTTGGGTTGGTTTCAAGAGGTAAAGGAAATATGTAAGGACATTCTAAGGCCCCAATCTGCCTACTCCTTAGAGCGGTAAACAAAGGTGGGTTGGGTTTGTTGTAGCTCTATTACGGGGGCTCAATCTGCCTACTCCCCAAATCTTGCCGGAGATCGCCTGTGAGGTCTCAGTGTGTTCAACCCTAGGCGTCAGAGAGATATGGCCGTTCGTTGCAAGTAATGTCTTATATATGTCGTTCCGTCTACCTGCTTCGTTATCAGTGAAAGTAGTAGGAACAAGGTCAATTAATTGGGGGGCTTTGGTCACGGTATTTGGAGGATGAGGAGGATTAAGAGAGTCACCGGCATTTATTGAGGCAGATAATGGGGCAATAAAATTGTCTGTGGAATTTATTTTCTGTTTGTGTGTTTGTAATGAAGATATAATAGGTTTGCAAGTGTTCGGAAGGCGAAGACCATCATCTCTCTTATTTAAACAATCGGGACGTTTTTTAATCTCGATTGCTTCGCGGATAATTCTCGTTTTGAAGTTGTAAACCGGTGCTATTGTTATGGCATTATCGAAGTCTATTTTGTGTTCTGTATGAATATGATGCATGGCCAACCCCGATGAGGCGTCGGATTTTCTAACTGCGAGGGTGTGTTCATATATTCTACTGTGGGTGCGTCTGTTTGTTGGTCCTACATAAGTTCGGGAACAGTCGGAACAAGGAATTTCGTAAACTCCGTGGAATTCGTTTGGAATCGTATCCTTGGGGGTTTTTATCAGATTTGACAGTTTATGCTCTGTTGTGAATACGGTTTTGATATTATGGGTTCTGAAAACTTTCAGAACCCATAACATCAAAACCACGGTTAAATTGTCTGGTACGCATTAAAAAACTTCGGGACTGGCGCTAATCGTATAAAAACCGTTAATAATACGCAGCCTCACTGAAGCTCCTTTGCAGTTTCAATGGGAGTAGTATGAACAAGTTGTTTAAGGTGACCGTAGAAATAAAAGTCCAAAAGGTTAAAATCCCCCGAATGTGGTAGCCTTGGGTGGGATCCAGCTCTATCTATCCAACGATCAGAATATTGTTGATGCAAATAATTTCCAGCTACTGTAAAGTGAGCGTGGGCGCCGTCATGCGTGAACCCCAATAAAAATTTTCGCTCTTAATGGTACTGCTTTCATTAATTTTGGCAACTTACCTTTAAGGAAATTATATTAAGTCGATTTGAAAAAAATTCCGTCCAATTAAGATATCTCCAATAACCCTTGCTTAAACATTAAATGAAAATGTATGCCGGTGATGTCTTGTACTTGTATTATCATTAAAGTTTTTTGTGTTAGCAACACATCAATAGTTTTCCGACGACTCAAACTGTTAGAAGTTATGAAGCAGCGATCATAAATAATAGACAGTTTCCGTCAAGCGCTTATTATTATTTCTAATTTATGTCACCTAAACGCAAAACTTGCCTCTAGAAAAGCTTTACTATTATTATATCAGTAATTTATTTAGGGCTTTATTTCGGGCAAGTTGTATAACTAATGAAAGAATATATTACGATCTTAATAAATAAACCCTTAAATATATTATCAGTTCACTCCAATCTCATTTATACGATCAGAGGTGTATGACACAACTTGGAGATAATATGAGTAGAGGAATATTGGAGAATCACACAGCAGTAAATAAAAATTCTTTAGCCTCAGCCGAGTATTCAACTGGCTTTCTTTGGGTATTTTCCTTTTAAACATTATCCCACGTGTACAAATTTATCAGAGGCATGTTATTGGAAAGCGTATCTCTGCCACTACAGTTTTATTGGGAAATGTTTTGTGAATATAAATTTTGTTGATCTTGTATCACAATAAGGATGAAGAAAATATTTGTGAAAGTAGAGCTACATGGTTTGTTTTTATATGTTCTACGTGCATTGTTGGCATTAGTTTCCTTGTGTTATAAAGCTGTTGTTATTTTTATACCTGCCTTTATTTCAGTTTATTATTGTTTTATCATCACTACAGTCTTAAGGCGACGTTGCCTTGCCATCGAAATCAGGACTCTCTATCTCCAGCAGCCCTTTTGATTGCGAGTTAGCATCTACACCTCGCCAAATTCACTAGGTTTTCCCGAAGTCTTGGCTCACTTCTTTCAGTTTTTGACAAGTATGTGTCCTTATATAATATTGTTGTTTTTTATTTTTTATTTTTTATTTCAACAACACACCACGAAGGCTTACAGCATAAATACTATCGTACCTGGGTGTCGACAAGGAGGAAAGAGGCAACTTATTAATTCTGGACTGGAAGGTTTGGAAGTTCGGGGGAGAAGGAAAAACATGTGCCGGCAAGGAATTCCACAACTTGGAAGTCCTCGGGACAAAAGAGCGGGCATAACAAGATGTTCTATGTCTGGTGACCTGGACAGTTAAAGGGTGCATTCGCTCTGTTCCCCTGGTAGATCTGTTGGGGAAGCAGGTGGAGAAACTATGGAAGAAAGCTCCTCTGAACAGTGCCGTGCAGATATCTATAAAATAGAGAGGTCACCAACGGCACGTCGGTGGGCAAGGGATGGCAGCCTTTGGGTGAGGGTAGGGTGACCGATGAGGCGTATAGCTTTCTTCTGAATGGAGTCCAAGATAGCGAGTGTAGAAGCGGCAGCAGCACCTCAGATGTGGGAAGAGTATTGGAGGTTTGGTCTTATTTGTGAAGTATATAAGGTAAAGAGATTAGCTGGTGAAAACTATTTGCCAATCCGGAAGAGGAAACCTAATTTCTTAGCAGCCGCATCTGCAATTGATGTGACATGTTGGTGCCAATTGAAATTTCGATCCACAGAAATGCCAACACGTGAAAATGACTCATTACTTTGAATAACTTGGTTGTTTATGGTGATGGGTCTAGGGCTGGTGTATCTCTTATGAGAAAGCAAGCAAGACTGTGATTGGATGGGGTTTAATTGTACAAGATTTCTACTTCCCCAGTCTAATATCTTTTCACGGAGATAGAACCATCCATGAGTTTGCGATCATCATCTAATTGGGCTAAAGAGACAGGCTTAGAATATTGTATATTTGAGTGGAGGGGGCTGTCGTCCGCGTAACTGTGAACTGGGTTGGATGTGCTAGAGGTCATTGATGTGGAGAAGAAATAAAGTAGGGGCTAAAGTTGAACCTTGAGGAACTCCTGCTTTAAATGGATACAGTTTAGAGGAATGGCCATCCACGACAATAGAAATGCTCCGGTTGGAGAGGAAATTTGCTGTCCACGTACAGAGTTTTGGTGGTGGGCCATAGTCCGGCAGTTTATTAAGCAGCGCTGCGTGCCAGACCTGGTCGAATGCTTTGGATATGTCTACAGCGACAATATGGGATTCACCGTGTAGTTCCATAGACTGGTTCCAGGAATCGGTGACAAAGGAAAGGAGGTCGGCAGTTGATCTGCACTGACGGAATCCATACTGCCTGTCGTGGATTAGACTGTGTTTTTCAAGAAATTTTAGTAATTCGGTGTTTATATACTTTTCAACAACTTTAGAGACGACTGAAAGGAGATAAGTAGGCATGTAGTTGCTAGGAAGCGCCTTGGATCCTTTCTTGGGGACGGGTTGTACTCGAGCAGTTTTCCAGTTACTAGGGAATATGCCTCTATTGTAAGATGTCTGAAACAGACGAGTGAGGACAGGAGCAAGTTCTGGTGCGCATTTTTTGAGAACAACTGCTGGGATCTCGTCAATGCCAGAGGGTTTCCTGGTATTAAGAGAAGAGAGCATCTTTCGTACCTTTTTAGTTTTCAAAATGAAATCCGTCAACTTATGCGCGAACTTGGAGACTGTTGGTGGTTAAACCTTTGGAGGTGGGTTGAGAGTAGAATTGCCGGCGAACAACGAGGCAAAAAGTTTAGCCTTGCCCAGGGCGGTAGAAACAATTTTATCCCCTGAGACAAGAGGTGGGAACGTGCTCTTGCAGAAATTATTCCCAATAGATTTAGCAAGAGTCCAGAAGGGTTTGCTGCCGCTGGAGATTAAGAGGAATTTGTTTTTGATGTGGCTATTAAACGAGTTTTTTGCCTCAGAAAGAATGCGGACATAGCGGTTTCTTGCGTCGTTAAATGCTTGACGGTTTTCTTGACTGGAATTGTGTGGAAGCTTTTTGAGAGCTTTGACCTTTTCAAGTCTGTGCTTGTCACAGGATTTAGAGAACCAGGGCTTTTGAGTGGCTGCAGAGGTTTTCTGTGTACGTAGTATAAATAATAATTCCATGCCAGCGTAGATAATTGCGGTGACGTTTTGTGAGATATCTGAGGAGTCAGCATAAGAGAAGCAGACAGACGCCCATGGAAATGAGGAAAAGTAATGTCGCATTTCGTCCAGGTTCGCGGAGTTGTAGTACCAAACGATACGTGGGTGTGATGACTGTGTGACCTCGGGTTGCATTGCGCAGGAAGCAGTGACCATGCCGTGGTCTGAGCAACCCAGGGGGGCGGTGACTAATATCTTATAGCAGTCAGGATTTGTAGTAAGAAGGAGATCCAAGAGATTTGAGCTGTGTATTGGGATGCGAGGAAAGTAAGTAGGTTGCTGAACCATATTGGCTAAATAATTGCTGACTGCAAAGGCCTTCGCTGCGCTTCCTTGTGGATCGGTTTTTGAAGATCCTAGCCACTGCTTTAACTATCACTACTACATCACACTGTATATAGTTTATATCGATGAGTAATATATTTTGTGTTTTTACTTGATAACCGAGAATTTCCTATGACTCTCTGTACTCAATTTAATCACCTATCATGCAAAATTACATTTTAAGTTAACACCGAAACTCGGGCCATCTAATAAAAACGACACACTAACAAATTCCACATTGTCATTTCCCGGATGACAAATGACATGTAATAATTTGACACAATTTATCAATCATCCTGTACGATGTTGTTAAAAACAAGGATCGACGGTCATATCAGCGGGGTTGGAGTGAATATTGATTGAGTGAAGGTCTCGTATTACAATATGAGCATTATTTTCCCCGCATTAGAAGCACAGCACGATCGTCGGTCTTTTAGCAGACGATAGAACGTGTTTAATGGGCTAAAAATGTTCACGAGCTACTTGATATAATAGACTGCACTTCTCTGCGCTTCTCTGTCTGAAGAGATACCATTTACTTGAAATGTATTCAAGAAACAAACTTTATCCAATCACTACAAAGGATAAACCACCACGTGTTCACTTTTATTTAGGCCAAGTTTGCTCTTGTGCATTTTCTAGGTCATTTTCAAGTGCCCTGAAATTCTAATTACCGTCTTTACTTAGCTAACTAACAAATTCAGAACGCAGCAAGTATGTTAAAGTAGCGAATTTTCATAAGTTTTGTAATAGATAACGCCAATATCAGCGTGACCATACAATTTGGGCATAGGTTACCTTATCATAAAGCTAATCTAGAGTTCTAAAGGATTCATAAAATCATATAATATACACAGTATTCCATTAAAAAATCAACCATTACAACCTTTACGCTTTTCAGCACCACCCTGTACATTTTGGGTAACCTTGAAAAGACGCTGCTGCGGCAACCCTACAATACCTGTGAAAATATTTCGATTTGTTGTTTTCTGTGCATTAGGTATTTATGTGTTACTATTGGTTTTATCAATACAAGTAAGAACCTCGGTGGTTCAGGGGTAAGAACGTGTACCTCTGAACCGAAGGGTACTGGGTTCGATCCCAGGGTACTCCTTTTACTTTTTCAGTACAAACTGTAACATTAACATCAACCGAGGTTCTGGCATTGTATTTGAGCAAGTTGAATGTCTGCACGTTCCGCCCTTCGGAGGAGGCGTAAAGCCGTTGGTCCCGTGTCCATGCGATGTTGTGCACGTTAAAGATCCCTACCCTCCTTACAGAAAGACAGGGGTTCGGCAAAATTTCCAGGATAGTGAAGTGAAACTGCTTCCTGGCGTCGGTGATTGGCCATAGTCGCGGAAATAGGCCGACGTTAAAGAAACAAAAACACACATCTATACAAGTAATGGAATAATTAAAGAACCGATATCTGTGTAAATATAGAACTTGGGCATAGGGAAACCTTATAACAAAGTTAATCTAGTGCTCGAAAGGATTCATATATTCACATATCGAATATAACGGGTGTTCTATTTAAAAAATCAATAATTGAAGTCAGTACGCTTTTCAGGACCATCCTGTATGTTTTGTCGTAACGTAAAAATATGCACCTATGGCAACCTTGCAAGGAGTGTTAAAATCTTGTTTTTATCGTTTTCCGTTTATGAAACATTCAGATGTTGCCATACTTTAAACTAACCCTATATATATATATATATATATATATATATATATATATATATATATATATATATATATATATATATATATATATATATATATATATATACATGCAGTGTTTCCCCGGATAGATTGAATGAAAGGGAAAACATTTTTATTTGTAACTTTACGAAAAAAATTTAATTCTTTATAAAAAAAGTTCCTTGTCTCAAAAACACCAAATCTAAAAAAAACAAATAAAAGACTCATTTAGAAGCTAGGAAATTCCGAGTTTCGTTTTTTATTAAATCAGATTATCCTGTAATCTTCCATGACAACCTGTCTTTCAGATCAACTGCCGACCTCCTTTTCTTTGTCACCCATTCTTGGAACAAGTCTATGGAACTACACGGTGAATCCCAGATTGACGCTCTAAACATATCCAAAGCATTTGACCAGGTCTGTCACGCAGCGCTGCTTAATAAACCTCCGGCCTATAGCCTACCACCAAAACTCTGTACCTGGACAGCAAATTTCCTCTCCAACCGAAGAACTTCTGTTGTCGTGGATGGCCATTCCTCTAAACTATATCCAATTAATGCAGGAGTTCCTCAAGGTTCAGATTTAGCCCCTACTTTGTTTATTATCCACATCAATGACCTCCTCACAGTTACGCGGATGACAGCACCCTCCACTTAAATATACAATATTCTAAGCCTGTCTCTTTGGCCCAATTAGATGAGGATCGCAGACTCATGGCGGGTTCTGTCTCCGTGGATCTCCAAAAAATATTAGACTGGGGAAGTAAAAATCTTGTACAATTCAACCCCACCAAAACTCAGTCTTGTTTTCTTTCTTATAAGAAATACACCAGCCCTAGACCAATCACAATGAACAACCAAGTTATTCAAAGTAATAAGTCCTTTTCACTTGTTGGCATTTCTGTGGATCGAAATCTCAATTGGCACCAACATTTCACATCAATTGCAGAAGCGACTCCTTGTCGACACCCACGGTACGATAGTATTTAGGCTGTTAGCCCTCGTGGTGTGTTGTTGAAATAATAAAAAAAAACTGATAAGTAAATAAAATTTCTTGTCACTGGTTAATGTCATTACATATTTTCCAATCTTTACTGAAAGTTTATGGTAATGCAAAGAGTGCAGAGTTTACCTCGTTCAATGTTATGTAACTAGTGAGGCTTCTTATAACTTTGTAATTCTAAAATTCTAACAAAAGTTTCCCGGAGTTTACGTGTCCGTTAATGCTGTTCGAAATTTGGGGGCAAAATTTGAAAGAACAGGTACAGTACATGATATCAAGAAAAGAAAAAGGATACGCAATTAAGTAGATGCTGCTACAATACTGGCTCTAGATTCTGTAGTCAAATTTCCAAAATTATCCCTGCGAAAAAAATCTATACACTTAAATCAGTTACTTAGCAAATCACATTTACAATGCATTCTTAAGGAAAACAAAATTAAACCTTATAAACCGATTTTTGTATCTGAATTAAGAGATGGTGATGATTCTGCTTATGGCTAGAAGAAAATCAGTCTGTAAATCGAAATTGTTACAAAAACATTAGTTTTTTGGATGAATCGACATTTAAAACCAATGGGTTTTTTCGGAGAACTGTAGATTTTGGCCGAGAGAAAATCCTAATATGAGAATTGTGACGACAAGTCAGTATTACCAGAAGGTCAATGTGTGGTGTGGTATTATGTGTGGAAAAATCATCGGCTTGTATTTTTTTAATGAAATTGTGAATCAACCTACGTTTCTGAAGATGCTTAAACATTTTTGTTTGCCGACAGTGAGACTAACGTAACTTTCTAGGTGTATATTTTCAACAAGGTGGATGCGCTGCTCACTCAACACTGTTGGTAAGTAATTATCTGCAAGAACATTTTGAGAACAGATGGATAGGTCGTTACGGACCCGTCAATTGACCGGCTAGTTCCCCTGATCTAAGCCCATTAGATTTATTTTTCAGGAATATGTTAAACAGCATGCTTATAATACTAGTTTGGATAACAACATTGAAATTTTGGAACAAAAAATTACAGAAGCGATAAATTCTCTTATTGAAGATATGATCCACAATGTTTATAAATAATTTGTATGTAGAGCTGAAAAGTGTGTAGAAGTTGGAGGATATCACATTGAATAAAATTATATGTTTTTCTTTAGCTCAAGTGTGTCTTAATTATTTTCTCAGCTGCTAAAAACAATTTTCTTTGAATTTGTTTCCAGAATTGGTGTTTTCGAGACAAGCAAAAATTGTTATAAGGAGTGACATTTTTTCGTAAAGTTACAAATAAAAATGTTTTCTCTCTTGTTCAGTTCATCCGGGGACAGACTGTATATATATATATATATATATATATATATATATATATACAGGGCTAGTTTAAAGTATGGAAACATCTGAATATCTCACAAACGGAGAACGATAAAAACAAAATTTTAACACCCGTTGCAAGGTTGCCATAGGTGCATATTTTCACGTTACGACAAAACATAGAGGTTGGTCCGAAAAAGCGTACTGACTCCAAGGATTAATTTTTTAAATAGAACACTTGGTATATTAGATCATTTTATGAATCCTATATATATATATATATATATATATATATATATATATATATATATATATATATATATATATATATATATATATATATATATATATATATAAAACACAAACCTTGTGTGTGGGTTTAAGGGCGCTAAGAAAATTGCCTAGAGTCTTATCATTGTTACTTCCCTATTAGTAAATTTTTATTAAGGATATGCCGAAAATTTTCTGTTCATAGTTACAAGCGAGTTGTTTAGCAGCCATTAAAGCATTGAATCATATTAACATCCACAAACTGAGATAAGAAAAAGTATATAAGATTTTTTTGGCATGCAACTTCTGTCTATCTATTTTGGTTTTTTTGGCTGCGGACTTTCCCATAAGCCCAAGTACCGATGCTCTAATATTCCACCGATTTATGGCAAACGCCGCGTAGCGTCAAGTTGCAGTCCTTTTTAGGTTACCCTGGCAGACTGGTGAGAGTCTGCCAAAATTGAATACAAATCCACAATATAGACACAACGATACAAGCATAAATATAAGCAGCACATATAATAATTAATTAACATAAAGCTACATAAAAATGTTTTTTTGAAAATTTGTATTGAACTATTTAATTTTTGTTTCCTTTTTCTTCCTCTTTTAGTGAATTTTTATTTAAAAAAATTCACTAATAGAGAGGTATTGATGGTGAGACTTTGCAAAAATTTTTTCAAATGAGCGCGTACTACGACCCCTAGAACCCATATCCGGGGTCAGTTTCAATTTTTATATGTATATATATATATATATATATATATATATATATATATATATATATCCAACCGCTAACTTAAAAAATAACTAACCGATTTCGATGAAACTTGGCAAGTGCCTTTCTTTTATTAATGTTCAATTTCAAGTTTTCTTTTGAAAATTTTTTTTCCCCGATTACTAATTTATTTTAATGAAATTTGGTGCGTGAATAGCCTCGAGGAAGACCTTACCACATATTAAAACTCAACTTTCTAAGTTTTTAGGAAATTGAGTTATTTAAATTTTGAGTTTTCTTTTGAAAAAAAATTTTTCTCCAAAAATTACAGAGCTATTTTAATAAAATTTTGTCCATATGTTGCCTTGAGAAATACCTTACCACGTACTTAAATTCAACTGTCTTAGTTTACATAAAATTGACTTATTTAAATTTGAAGGATTTAATAAAAATTTACTACCATAACGCACTTGCTTCGTCTAGAACTTTTTTTGTTTCCAAGCAACTTGAAATTAAACTACATAAGCAAGTGCTCACGTGCTGCGGTATTCTAAAAGTAAGATAAAATCGATAAGTTGCTTAAAATACTAAACAAACTTGTGAAATTGATCAACTAATATTTAATACAGTGCAAATACACCGTAAGTTTATCGCCAATATCCGTTATCCCCGAGTGCTAGTCTAGGAGGTTTCAAACTAATTCGACATCGCTTTAACAGGGTTGCTCTCTAGTCTTCGTGTGTGCGTTGGCCAACTTGGTCACTCATGTGGAATATTTCAAACCCTAAGGCGACTAACCTAACCACTACACGAGGCCGATACTAACAAGATCAAACTTGACATCCGAATCTAAAACGACCAGGCTATTCCTGTTTTATTGAATTTCTCAAACAGATTTATACGCTCTAGATAAAAATTGTCGTCCTTCTCGACGAGAAAATTATTTGCCACCTCCATTCCCCCAGCACGAGATGTTTATTTACGTTGGCAGAAATAACACTCACGATAAATCTAGAGAAAGGTTTGCCTCACAAGCAGGATTGCCACCATGGAAATCACGGCTGTACCAGATAAAAAGACTGTTGTAAATATGTCGAAACATAAATCTTATACAGTGCGGCTGTCCCACGGAAAAACATAAAACTTTTGGTAAAAATCATCAGTTTGGCAAATCTGCAGCAAATGCGCCTACTTGATTTCACTTCCAACTACGCAGTACTCGTCAAGAATTTTGAAATATCGATGTGCAAAACAGATTATCTGCATACATGCTTTAATATATAAACAAAATGGAAAAACACAGCATATGTGCAAGAGAAAAAATTTCGGGACGCAGCAAGTGTATCATAGTGGCGAATGTTCATAAGCATTGTACATTATTATTATAAGGCATGTTATTAAAAACTTACACAGCCACTGAAGATCGATTTTAGAGGTCCTAGTATGCGCATATTTGAAGAATTATTTCGAAAGTGTTATCATCGATATCTCTATTATCAAAAAAAAATAATCTTGTGTTCTAACTCTTTTTGAGAAAAATGCCCAAAACTCAATATTCTATGAAGCTAAAAATTAAATTTTGCTATACCTGTAGATAGTGTAACTTTCTTTAAAAGAAATTTGTATTAAAAATTTCATTAAAGTTACAAAAGATTTCCAGATGGGAACCTAATTTATATTTAGAAAATAAAGTATCCTCCAAATTATAAAGGTACCAGTTATTTTTCCTTATTAGTCTCCAGAATGATTTCGTTTTAGTCCACCTAATCCAACAGGTTTTTTCAATATGATCAATAACCAAATGTCTACTGAAAACTATAATTTCAGACTCAAACGTGACGAAGTTATTCAGGCGTTTTAAAAAAACATTAGATCTTGTTCAAAACGTATGAAACCTGGGCACCATTGTTTCTCCAAATGCCTATATAAAACAAAACAAAAATGATATATTCATCGTGCTGGAATCGATCAAGCAACCTTCTGCGTGGAAGAGACGCTACCACTGAGCTATCTAAGGATGCGTTAACTAACTTTTGTTTACATGATACTTGAGAACGGCTCCACGCTGGGGATATTATGTTAAAAGTATACGTAACAATTAATTACAGAATTAGTAGAATTGCCATTGACACGCATTCAATGATTGTTTCGGTCTTATAAGACGTCTTTTGTTTAAGTTTAATGATAGAAGACACTATTTTAGAATCATTTTTACAGAGACTTAACTTGATCTTGTTTACATTTCTACTACATTATGCTACACTTTCAGTCTAAAATTACAGCATAATATACCTATACTTTGCTAAAACTCAATTTGGAGCCGTTCATCAAGCTACAAATATAGTGTATTTTAGAAATTGAGTGTAAATTCCCCAGTTAAATAACAATCACTTGGCAAAGTTTTAATTTTATGTCAATTAGATGAGGATCGCAGACTCATGGAGGGTTCTGTCTCTGTGGATCTCCAAAAAATATTACACACACTGGGGAAGTAGAAATCTTGTACAAATCAACTCCACCAAATCTCAGTCTTGCTTTCTATCTCATAAGAGGTACACTAGCCCTAGACCCGTCACAAGGAACAACCAAGTTATTCAAAGTAATGAGTCATTTTCAATTGTTGGTATTTCTGTGGATCGAAATCTCAATTGGCACCAACATGTCACATCAATTGCAGAAGCGGCTGCTAAGAAATTAGGTTTCCTCTTCCGGGCTCGCAAATACTCTTCACCAGCTAATCTCTATACGTCATGTGCTTCACAAATAAGCCCAAACCTCGAATACTGCTTCCACATCTGAGGTACCGTTGCTGCTTATACACTCGATATCCTGGACTCCATGCAGAAGAGAGCTATACGTCTCATCGGTGACCCTACCTTCATCCAAAAGACTGCCATCCATTGCCCACCGACGTGCCGTTGGCACCAACATGTCACATCAATTGCAGAAGCGGCTGCTAAGAAATTAGGTTTCCCCTTCCGGGCTCGCAAATATTCTTCACCAGATAATCTCTATACCTTATGTGCTTCACAAATAAGGCCAAACCTCGAATACCTCTTCCACATCTGGGGTGCCGTTGCCGCTTATACACTCGATATCCTGGACTCCATTCAGAAGAGAGCTATACGTCTCATTAGTGACACTACCTTCACCCAAAGACTGCCATCCCTTGCCCACCGACGTACCGTTGGTGACCTATCTCTCTCTCTCTATCTCTCTCTCTCTCTCTCTCTCTCTCTCTTATAGATATCTGCACAGCCACTGCTTCTTCCATAGTTCCTCCACCTGTTGCCCCCAACAGATTTACCAGGGGAACAGAGCGAATGCACCCTTTTACTGTCCAGGTCACCAGACATAGAACATTTTTTATGCCCGCTCTTTTGTCCCGAGGACTTCCAAGTTGTGGAGTTCCTTACCGGCACATGTTTTTTCTTCTCCTCCGAACCTTCAAATTCAGAATTAACAAGTTGCCTCTTTCTTCCTTGTCGACACCCACGGTGCGATAGTATTTAGGCTGTGAACCCTCGTGATGTGTTTTTGGAATAAAAAATTTAAAAAACTGAGAGTACTGTTCGGTGCTCTTCGCAGGTAAGTGAAAGTCGTTATGGTTTTGTCATTTGGAGGATATAGTGATAACGACCTTCTAAATTTAATTACTATTTATCATGAATATCACAGAAATGCTGACAAGGCGTGTCGCATATTAGCATAACTTTCCAAGTTGACCTAGACTGAGGAGTAGACTGACGAAAATAGTTAAGCAAGTACTTCTAGAGGAATTAGGAGCCCTCCCTAGCTAAAACATAATCCTCAATTGGCTAACGAACTTACCCAAGCTACTTACAAAAGGAAGTATGCATCAAGTTTCATAGAAATCGGCTCATTATTTTTTGAGTTAACCATACGATATATATATATATATATATATATATATATATATATATATATATATATATATATATATATATATATATATATATATATATATATATATATATATATATATATATATAAACACAGATCTCCTCATTAGTGAATTTTCGTTTGACGAAAAATTGGCTAAAAACTAAACCAAGAGAATAACTTGTACTAAAACCTATGTCTTATTATCAACAGGTGAGGGTATACAAAAGAACATTACTAACCACTCTTGGATACCCTAATAATTAGGTGTTAACAGAAGCCTCAACCGGAATTAGTATAAGTATAATTAGAGAGCCAGTTGGCAAAATCTGGAAGAGGCTACTCCAGAAAACAAAGTTAATTGTGATATAATCATAAAACACATTGAAAGTTTAAATCCTTCTAGTAGCCGCTATAGAGAGAGGATGTGAGGACGAGCCCCCAAGAACGTATATACATTTGCTCATATAGTGAGGTGGACACCGGGCCCAGAATTAGCCCTATGTTGGTTAACAAGTGATGCGATGGTCTTACTGGGCTGGCCAGGGCAAAGAAGGTGCAGTTTAGGTTGGTTACAGGAAAATGTAGCGTTTAAGGTTTAAGAATAAGGTAGCGACTGACCTCGCAAGGGTTGTTTTTCGGCCCACGTTTTGTGGGTGGTAGCCTGCTATAGGCGTAAGTAGGAACGTGGTCTCCTACGCACTAGATAGATGGACTAAGGAGGCTATAGAGAATCACTGGAGGTCGGTTAGCGCCTGTAAACAAATACGGGACTTTGTAGAGAGGCCGAATAGAAACAAGACTGTCTGGTTTTTTGGTAGGAGTCGTTCTGCGCATCGGGGTGCTAACAGGCCACTGTTGTATCAGAAGACACCTTACATTGTTAGGTGTCGATTTTTCAGAAATGCAGCAAGACTGAAGAAGAGTCTTACCAATATATGTGTAAATGTGAGGCTTTTGAGGGACTGTTTAGTTCGAGGACTTCACAGAGGAGTCAAGTAAGTTTCGTCCAGTGGAAGACGGTCATGTCCCTTATTTTGAGGTCGAGGAGGTTTGATGACGAAACCAAGGAGGAGTAGGGTATAGCTGCTGGAGGATGGGGTTGGCAGAAAGGGTTCGATGTAGCCTACGTGCCTGGCGCTAGCCTCCCTACCATTACTACCACCCCCAGCCACTATAGAAGATACAACACTCCAAATTGCCGTTATCTATCTCCGGATTTAACGGTAAAAATTAAGTACAAATAGTTCTTTTACAAAAAAACTTGTTTTTGTTAAGTATAAGGGTACCAAAGCACATTAAAAATGAGCTTATCGGAAATGCTTAAAGGCGATCGATGTGCTGAATGTTTATTGTATCAGTAGAAAATTATGGTAAAGAAGTTAAAACAGATTTTCTGGCTAAAAAAGAATAACATGAATTTAGACCTTAGAAGCCGCTTAGTAGCCTGTAATAAGACATGCTATGTTACATGGCAATACGTCTTCGTAGCATATCAGCAGTTCATCACCGAATTTAGCCCTACCATTGAGTAATTTCGTTTCTAGTATTCTGAACATATGCACGCCAAATCTAAACGTGAGCTGTCATTTTAAATGACGTCTGATGTCCGTATTCCCAAATCTCACTCCAGAGCCATTAAAAATAAGATATATTGCAGCGAAAAATCTCATCCGTATGATGCACCTTGTATTTCCAAGGGAAAATATGCAGTTTCTTAAGCGGCAAATCAAGCTGATATATAAAAGCAGCAAAGGGATTCCGTAAGACATACCACTTATTGTATTGTGTACATAAAATAAGAGCTACAAGAATTCTGTCTGCTTATATGGAAATTCTCTTGATCCGCTCAACCTGCAAGTATTGCAGCTATTGCTTTTTTGTAATTTTTTATTCACAATAATAAAACGCTGACAATTGTGAGACTTTCGTAAATTCTCTTCCAATGATGCGAACTGGTTATTTCTTTACCTCATTAGTAAATAATAATGATAATAATAATAATAATAATATTTTATTATTATTATTATTATAAGAGATTCCACTTAGTTTATTCTAAGGATATTTCTGCATGAGTTCAGCAACACCCAGTGCACTCCGTTCACCTAGGGTGTTGCTTCTGCGTCTGGATGTCAGGTAAGTATTATAGTACTTTCCGTACTATATGCGCTGTACCCAGGACCACTGGCTTTTGCATTAGCAGGAGATTGTGTTTTCCTGGAACCTCCTTCATGAAATTAGTGGTGGAATTGGAAATAAGTCCTGTGGCTCCGATGATGACGGGGATTATTTTGGCCTTCAGGTTCTACATGCGCTGTATCTCAATTTGCAGATCTTTATATTTAAGCATCTTTTCTGCTTCCTTCTGTGTGATGTTGTAGTCAGAAGGTATGGCCACGTCTATGATTAGGCAATGCTTTTTCTTCTAATCCTTAACTATGAGGTCTGGCTTGCTTGCAACTATTTTCCTAACTGTATGCACCTGTGTGTCCCATATGATTGTCACATCTTCAGTTTCTATTACAGGGTCCGGGGTGTGTTGGTACCACTTTTCATTTACATCTATCTTGTAGTATTTGCAGATGTTCCAGTGAAGCTGCCTGGCTACTGTGTTGTGTCGCTCCAGATACGAATGTTTCGCTAGTATGGGGCAGCCCGCAACAAAGGGTGGATCGTTTCATTGAAAGACCGACAGAATCTGCATTTTGGGTCTGTGTTTTCATTATTTTAGCTTTCATATAATTTGTTGCGATAGCTTGATCTTGGTAGGCAGTTATCAGAGCTTCCGTCTCGGTCTTGAGATTTACATGGGTGAGTCACGCCCATGAGTTATTTTGATCGATGGTTTCCTTGACGGCCTCATTTGCTACTTGCCAATGAAGTTGCTTGGTTTTCCATTTTATAATTCGTTCTTCTTTCATCTGTTGTTTCATTTTCTGTTTCATTTCTTTTACTTTCTTTGTTTCAGGCATATTATGGCTGTTGTGTTCTGGTTCTTTTTCTTCTCCGTTATATTCGTCTTCCTCTGTGCTGTCATATTCTTCAGGGGCACCTTGTTGTTGTCTGTACACCATTCCCAGGTATTTATATTCTTGTTTTAGTTGTAGGTAACTGCTGATTCCTTCCTTGGCGATGTTGTTAGTATCCTCAATGCTAATCAATCCTCTGCCTCCTTCTTCTCTAGGGATGTACAATCGGTCAATGTCGGCACGTGGATGGAGAGCACCGTACATTGTGAGGAGCTTGCGTGTCTGGGTGTCCAGCTTCCGAATCTCTGCCTGGGTCCATTTGATGATCACTATACTGTATTGAATGATAGGAACAGCTAGAGAGGTTATGGCCATCATCTTGTTTTTGGCATTGAGCTCGGTTTTAAGAATCGCTCTTATTCGCCGGTAATATTCTTTCTTCAATTTGGTTTTCATTCTTTTGTGTTGGATACCGTCGTGTTCATCTATGCCCAAATATTTGTACACATCAATTTGGTCTAAAGATTGGATGGTTGTTGAGTTATCAATTTTGATGTTCTCCTTTGCTTGTAGTCTTCCCTTCAGGAATGTTGCTTTTGCGCACTTATCTAATCCAAACTCCATGCTGATGTCATCACTGAACTCCTTGACGGCTGGGATTTGTTCTGCAAGTTCCTCATCAGATTTTGCTACTAGCTTCAAATCATCAACATAAAGCAGGTGGCTGACTTTTTCGCATTCATTTTTACAATGACATCACGTCCCTGATTTGTTGAGGATGGAGCTTATTATTATTATTATTATTATTATTATTATTTTTATTACTATTATTATTATTATTATTATTATTATTATTATTATCATCATTATTATTAATATAAAAAAGTAAAAAAGGTTGATAAGTAGAGTGGAAACACTTTAAAAAGAAATTGGACAACTGACGCAATACATTGGGGGAGTACAGACAAGAAAATTGTAGAAACAAATAGATGAGATAATAGGCCGAGTTCGACAACACTCAGCACAGGATCCAGTCAACCACACTGCACAAGAATGTCTGGACACCTTGAAACAAAAGCTTTCTGTATATGCAGAAGGCTTGAGGAAATATAAAACGAGCAATAATAGGACGTGCGACAACACAATGTGTGAACGCTCTGAAAGGACTTTCTACCGTCAGCTTAATTCAGCTAGGAATGCAATCACCGATGATTTTCCAAAAAAGGAACAAATTGAAGAGTTCTGGCGAAGTCAACTTGCCACAACAGCCTCCTGCAATATTGGCGCTAGCTAGGTTAACGAAGAACACCGAGCTTGTCAGAGTTATGACCGAATGCATCATGAGCCGTTTACCACAGATGAAGTCTCCCAGGTTATTGAAGAGTTTTATAATTGGAAGGCACCCGGGCCTGATAGCGTCCAAAACTTTTGGCTGAAGAAATTTGGGTGTACACATCGTCTATTGGCGGTGTTATACTTGATCCAAAGAAGATTCCATTGTTTTTCACACAAGGAGATCTTCTGCCAGAGGACCAGCATTGTTCTGCGGACCCCAGCAGATACCGACCAATAACTTGTCTTCCGACCCTATATAAGTTGATCACATCCTGCCTTGAGAAACGCATATATGCGCACTGCGAACGAAACAACATAATTGCGAGCCAGCAAAAAGGGTGTGCCAAAGGATCTATGGGATGCAAAGAACCGCTAATAATTGATTCGGTTGTGTGCAATCAATCTTACAAGGGACGAAGAAATATCTTTGCCATCTACGTGGATTACAAAAAGGCATTTGATTCAGTTCCACACGAACGGCTTATAAGTGTTCTAAAGATCTATAAGATCGATACAGACATCCTGAGGTTCCTTGAACACACAATGTCTACCTGGAAAACAAAGATTCAGTTACGGGTACAAACGGTAACGTCACCAGCACGATAGCAATCAGAAGAGGCATATTTCAAGGCGACTCGCTAAGCCCATTGTGGTTCTGCCTCGCATTGAATCCACTACCAAACCGCCTGAACTCCACCAGATATGGTTTCAGTATAAAAAGCAAATGAGGCTAAATCATGGATGATCTTAAGCTGATGGCCTCCACAAGGAACCACCTGGAACAACTCCTTAAAATCGTGGGAGGGTTTTTCAGATATGTTGACATGCAGTTTGAGCTTGCTAAATGTCGCACGTTATGAGGGAAAATACAACCAGGTGTATATGAAATGCAGAACGGCCAGCACATTGCCTCGATGGATGTGGAATAGTGTTATAAATACCTGGGAATACAGCAAGCGAAGAAAATAAACCACTCCGTAATGAAGAACGATCTGACAAATAAGTTTACGAAACTAGCAAATCAGGTGGTGCGATCACATCTTAACAGCAAGAACCTGACTAAGGCTCTGAATACATATGCATGTTCTGCACTCAGCTACTCTTTCGGATTGTGAACTAGAGTAAAACGGACATCGAAAATGTACAATGGAAGGTAAGAACACTCTGAACAAAATCCAAAAAGCATCATCCCCGTAGTCCTATCGAGCGAGTAACCCTACCTAGACACCAAGGTGGAAGAGGAGTGTTGGATATTGGTAAACAGTTGGACCAGCAGATAGTGAACCTGCGTACATACTTCCATCAGCGGGCGCTTACTTCTGAACTACACCGTGCCATATGCGAGGGGGATGTTTCAACACCGCTACAATTAAAAGAAAGTGAAATACAAAGTCACCATCGTACTGATCAGGACAAGTTGCAATCTTGGATGCAGAAGGCTCTCCATGGGCGACATCTGAATGAGACCTCCCAGGCACATGTCGACAAACTGGCGTCGAACTACCGGTTGGTGTCCGGACAGATGTTTCCAGAGACAGAGGGGTTTTTGCTGGCCATACTAGATCAGGTCATCCCAACAAGAAACTACCTGAAGTATATAGTTGCAGATAATGCGGTCCAAGATGACAAATGTAGATTTGGGTGTCAGTCATCAGAGACTATTCAGCACGTCACCGGAGGATGTCAAGCGTTTGCTGCAACAGAGTATAAAGAGAGGCACGACGCAGTTGCTAAAATAATTCATCAAGAACTGGCTCTGAAACTGGGACTTTTAAATCTTAGTAAGGTGCCCTATTATAGATACACTCCTGAGCCTGTTCTAGAGAACTTCGGGTGCATGTCGAACTGGGATCGGACCGTTCTCACAGACCAACGATTTTCCCACAATAGGCCAGATATAATAATAGTCTTGCAACCAAGTGGCGCTGATTGATGTCGCCATTCTAAATACTAATAATCTAGAGATAAAGTACAACGAGAAGATCATTGAGTACAGAGACCTCGAAATACAAGTAAAGAGACAGTGCAGGGCAGATAGTGTCCGAGTAATTCCAATAGTCATGTCGTCAACTGGTGTGGTTCCTAAGAATCTTTGAGAGAACATTAAGAGACTGGACCTTTCATAAGGTTATGCCGAAGGCGGTAATACTTGCAACTGTCCACGCCGTGCGGAGATTCCTGAGAAATGAGAATGAGTCGCGTTGCCGTTCAGGGTCCGATAACTTGGAAAGGGCTCTATCTGAGCTCAATCCCATTTTTATTTAAAAAAATTCACTAATAGAGAGGGAAAATGGGCACGAACTAGGACCCCTAGAACCCATATCCGGGGTCAGTTTCAATTTTTATATGTTGATATATATATATATATATATATATATATATATATATATATATATATATATATATATATATATATATATATATATATATATATATATCCAACCGATTTTGATGAAACTCGGCAAGTGCCTTTATGTTATTAATGGCTTAGATGAGTTCGTTAGCCAGGAAAATCTAACAAGGTTTTCTGGAAAAGTTTTGAGTTTTCTTTCGAAAAAAAAATTTTTCTCCGGAAATTACAAAGCCATTTTAATAAATTTTGGTGGATATGTGGCCTTAGGAAAGACCTTACTACAAACCAAAATTCAGCTTTCTAAGTTTATGAAAAAATTGATTTTTTTAATTTTCAAATTTTTTTCGAAAATTTTTTTTTTTTTGAAAATTACAGAGCTTTTTTAATGACAATTGGTGGATATGTTGGGAAAGGCCTTCCTACATACCAAAATTCAACTTTCTGAGTTTAGAGAAAATTGAGTTATCCAAGTTTGAAACATTTAATAGAAATTCACTACCATAACGCACTTGCTGCGTTCCGAACTTTTTTCAATTCGCAAGTCGTGACACCTCTATTAGTGATTTAAGGTACTGAAAATATAAAACGACTTTATTCTCGGTACCATTCGTACATCCTATTGATTAATTCTTGGTCCATTTATTTAGGATTTTGTTTGGTTAAATAAACGAACGAAACACTTTCTGAAAGTCATTTTTTGTGCTGATTGATTGCATTCGTAAAGCAAACACATTTAGACGTTTACTGATTTATATCTTTCGCAAGAATACCACCATTAATATTTATCTTATTAAAACATTTCCATTCATTCAAATACGGTGCTAAATAAATCACTGTTTTCGTCAAACTGAATAATGCATGAAAAACGCTTGTTCGCAAGCAACAGAAATATTTCAATTGCCTAAAGCCGTTTCAAAAATTTGACGAATAGCTTGTGTGAATACGGCAGCCGAATTCATCATTTAATATGCTTCCAATTTCATATAGATCTCGCCATATTTATTCTAGTTGCATAAATTTCTGACAATTCCCAACTGCCCATCCCCACAAATGATATATCATTGCAAATAAACGTCAGCCAGGGCCTATTATAAACATAGGAAAAATGTTCGCCCATTAGAGGAATCATGCACAGTAAAAACGACCAAAAACGATAGTATGATATGAACTCTATTCTACTCCAGTCAAATTAAACCAATTTTCGGCAAATAAAAACATTAATCGCGAAAAATCTGAATTACAACGGCTTTTCATTGAATGTATCAAACAGTAGCGGCTCGTGCCTTAATGCATTGGGGGTGCGCAAGAAAAAAAAGTTCGGGACGCAGCAAGTGTGTTATGGTAGTGAATTTTTATTAAATGCTTCAAATTTGAATAACTCAAGTTTCTACGAACTTATAAAGTTAAATTTTGTTGTATAGGGCCTTACCCAGCGCAACATATCCACCAAATTTCATTAAAATAGCTTTGTAATTTGTGGAGAAAAGATTTTTTTTAAACAAAACTAAAAATTTTCCCGGAAAACGTTATCAGATTTTCCTGATTAACAAACTCATCCAAGCCATTAAATAAAGAAAGGCACTTGCCGAGTTTCATCAAAATCAGTTGCTTATTTTTTGAGTTATCGGTTGGATACATATATATATATATATATATATATATATATATATATATATATATATATATATATATATATATATATATACAGGCTGTTTCAAAAAACATGCACCATCGCTCGTGGAGAAATTCCTTACTAAAACATAAGAAAAAAAGTTCCTGTGCACATGGGCCCGGAAACGCATAGTTTCCAATATACAGGGAGTTGAATTTTAATTTTTTTTAAATTTTTTATAAATAATTTCAAAACCACTGGATTTATTTTAATGAAACTTGGAACTTGAAAGTGTATTATGAAAGTGCATATTTTCAAGTGAAAATCTGCTTACAACTGCGTCAGTGGCGTGCGTACGGGGTAACTGTAAAAATTCATTTGGGGAAAAAATATGTGGGCGACTGTCTTTTTCCAATTTTGATACATCAATTATGAAGCTTATTACATAAGCCACAAAAGCTGCCTCTTGGTATTTTTTCGTTCAGGGTATCCATTAGGAGATATGATTAATTTTATAAAAAGGGGCAAAGTACCGATTCGTTGGAGTAATAAAAACAGTAATCGTAAAGTGCCATGAAACTCTTTTTGACAGTTCTCTAAATTCTACAATTTTGAAGTGCTTTGTAGGCGTCAAAAGATTTTTCGTGCTATTATTTAAATTTTGATACAGTGTAGTATTTTCGTTTTTAGTTATTTGTTGATACTGGGCTGCTCATTAATATTATTTCCTCCTCTCAAGATGGTTTTCATTAAGTACACTTCAGCGGATTTGACTGATATGTTGTTAATTTATGGACAAACAAATCAAAATGCTAGACAAGCTGTGCGAGTTTATCAGGAAACTTATCCGCAAAGAAGAATTCGTGACAAAAATATTTTCCCACGTATTGTAAAACATTTGAGAGAACTGGTTCTTTAAAACCTTTAAAAGCTGACTCTGGACGCAGAAGATACCTCCGAACTGTACGACTTGAAGAGGCAATATTAAATATAGTTGAACGTGATCCTAGTACAAGTACGAGAATTATTGCCGCCGAACTGGGTAATATTTCGGCATCATCAGTTCACAGAACTCTGAAGGATCAAAGTTTATATCCCTATCATTTTACACGTGTCCAGGAACTTCTACCTAGAGACTTTCAACCAAGGGTAATGTTTTGTCAGTGGTTCTTAAACAAACTTAGGCACGACCAACATTTTTGTAAACGTGTACTATTTACTGATGAGGCGTCATTTACGCGAAAAGGTATCGTAAATTTTCACAATTTACATACATGGGCCGATGAAAACGCACACTCTCTAAGAGTTGCAAATTCGCAGTATCAATTTTTCATCAATATTTGGGTTGCTATTATTGAAAATCACATAATTGGTCCTGTTGTTCTACCGAATCGTCTTGACCATCAATCATATTTAAACTTTTTACAAAATGATTTGCCGTTGTTACTACCGCTTTTTATGAGAAATGGTACAATGTGGTTCCAGCATGATGGTGCGCCCGCACATTTTGCAGCAGTTGTAAGAACATATTTAGCCAACACATACGGTCACCGATGGATTGGTCGTGGAGGTCCGGTGTCATGGCCACCTCGATCTCCGGACCTGAATCCTCTTGATTTTTATTTGTGGGGTCATTTAAAAGAAATAGTGTATAAAACACCAGTAAATACTCGAGAAGAATTGTTGGGGAGAATAGAATATGCATTTGACAACATTAGAGAAGATCAAAATATTTGCAGAAGAGTAAGAAGATCTTTGCGCAGAAAGTTAAATAATTGTAACGACGCTAATGGTGGTCACTTTCAACATTTTCTTTATCTTTGTTATTAAAGTCAATTGAGTAATGTACAAAAAACAAGAGTTTGGAAAAATCATGGTGTCTTTACGATTACTTTTTTCATTTTTAATTTTAATTTTTTATTTATCATTTTTTATCAATGTTTGTAATATTCATTTCAATGTTTATCACCAATAAGTTTTACGTAGGTTAGTTATTTGCACATTTATTGCTGTAATGTTTACTGTATGTTTTGTTTTTCATATTCTTATGGTTGCAGTAAACATATATTATTATTATTATTATTATTATTATTATTATTATTATTATTATTATTATTATTATTATTATTATTATTATTACGGCGACTAATCGGTACTTTGCCCCTTTTTATAAAATTAATCATATCTCCTAGGGGATACCCTGAACGAAAAAATACCAAGAGGTAGCTTTTGTGGCTTATGTAATAAGCTTCATAACTGATGTATCAAAATTGGAAAAAGATAGTGGCGCACATATTTTTCCCCAAATGAATTTTTACAGTTGCCCCGTACGCACGCCACTGACGCAGTTGTAAGCAGATTCTCACTTGAAAATATGCACTTTTATAATACACTTTCAAGTTCCAAGTTTCATTAAAATCAATTCAGTGGTTTTGAAATTATTTATAAAAAAAAAAAAAAAAAAAAAAATTCAACTCCCTGTATATTGGAAACTATGCGTTTCTGGGTCCATGTGCACAGGAACTTTTTTTCTTATTTTTTAGTGAGGAATTGCCCCACGAGCGATGGTGCATGTTTTTTGAAACAGCCTGTATATATATATATATATATATATATATATATATATATATATATATATATATATATATATATATATATAAATTGAAACTGACCCCGTATAGGGGTCCAGGTTCGCGCTCATTTGAAAAAATTTTTGCAAAGTCTCTCCATCGATAGCTCTCTATTAGTGAATTTTTAAAATAAAAATTCACCAAAATGAAGGGCTCGTGTATTTTTTCCCCGAAAATGTATTATAAAAAAACCTACTTACTAACTGACTAAACTTAATAATTATTAACTACTTAACAAATTTTCCTCTAGTTAGTTATAGGTTGTAGTGGTTAAAAAGTCCGTTAAAAAGTTAACCTTTAAATTTAAAATATGATCCACTTAATTAATCACAGTATCACAATTATTTTGTCCACTTATTCAGCAACCCGAAGTAGTGGCCATCATAATAATAATTGTCTTGTTAGAACATGTAAACAACAACGAAATGATCTAATTAAACATCAATCCGACGCGAAAATTACTAGGTAGTAGGTACACACGCTCTGCCAAAAGTCCACTGCAAACTGTAAGTGTATAATTTTATAGCGCAAAACAGGTTGCTTATTCGGTCGTTTTCGACGAAGATAAGCGATCATTTCGCATTTAAGTATCGCATTTCCTGAGAGCGCCGAAAAATACACACCGCCGCGCGAGTGATTTATATGGATATCGATGTATTTTTTCCACGGCAGGCGGCAGTGCGCGCGCACGGGCGCACTTATTGAGGAGCCGCCCCTGGTATCAAATGTCCCCGTCAAAGTCTGTTGCGCTCGAACCGGCATATTCAAAAAAAAATCTGGACGCAGCAAGTGCGTTATAGTGGCGAATTTTTATAAGCATTGTACACTATATTATTATACAGCATATTAGTTAAGTTAATACTTTAAACTTACACAGACCTTGAACATCGATTTTAGAGGTCGTAGTATGCGGACATTTGAAGCATTCTTTCGAAAGTGTTACCATTGATGTCTGTCTATTACCGTATAAATCTTGCGTTCCAACTCCTTTTGAGAAAAATGCCCAAAACTCAATTTTTATGAAGCTAAAGAACTAAATTTTGCTATATCAGTAGATACTGTAAGTTTGTTTAAAATAAACTTATATTACAAATTCCATTTAAGTTATGCAGACGATTTAGAGAAGAAAACTTGATTCATATTTAGAAAAGTAAATTATCTGCCAAATTATAAACGTAGCAGTTATTTTTCCTTATTAATCGCCAGTATAATTTCGTTTCAGTCAGCCTAATCAAACCGATTTTTTCAATATCAACAATAACAAAATTATAATTTCAGGCTCAAAGGTAACAAACTTATGTAGGCGTTTTAAGCAAAACTGACATCTTGTTCAAAACTTATGAAATCTGTGCAATATTATTTCCTCAAATGTCAAAATAAAACATTAAAAAAACATACATTCATCGGGCTGGATTCGATCGCGTAACCTTCTGCTTCGGAGGCAAGCTTTTTTTGCTTTTAAAAGTATTTATTATTATAATGGTTACACAATATTGTACAAATAGATATAAACAAATATATACACATACATATATCTTAAATTTACTACTCGCGAAACCCTCTGCGCCGTCTAGGCACAGATCAACTAACGTTTTATCTGAGTAGTACTTTAGATTGGCGCCATGCCCGGGATATTAGATTCAAAGTATACGTAACAATTATTAATTACAGAATTAGTAAAATTACCATTGAAACACATTCCACGACTGTTTCGGTCCATATGACGTCTTATGTTTAAGTTTAAAGATAAAAGAAACTATTTAAGAATAATTTTATAGAGACTTGGCTTGATTTTGTTTATATTTATGCTATATTATGCGACAGCATAATATAACTATGCTGCGCTAAAACTGTATTTGGGTCCGTTAATAAAGCTACAAATATAGTGTATTTTAATAATTGATTGAATCCCCCAGTTAAATAACAATCACTTCGCAAATTTTTAATTTCATGTCGTCTGTCATTTTCCATAATTGCGGCCGAGATTTCACGATCGTTGGTTCGGGTAGTAGGTTTGCTGCCTGGTATATATTTAGTTTGGTTACCGTTGGTGTGTGGTTTATACCTGTTGTGTGAATTAATCTACGCGTGGCAGTTAACTACTCTGTCTGTCAGGTATTGGACTTTAACCACTAAGTCGTTTTAACGCACGTCTTTGGAATTTTATTTTTAATTTGGAAAAAAACTCTAAACATTGTGTACCAAATTACTTGAAATTCACAACATAAGTTTATTTTCATCATTTCTAGCCACATGTGAAGTCTCATTCCAGTTACGCTGATGCTAACACAAATATAGCGTTTTTAAAAAGTTGTACCCGATTTTGCACCGAAAAAACTTGAGCATAAAGATTGATCAACGAACTCGACCTTGGTTTTCGCCCAAAGAAGATTTTTACCAAGTTTGATTGAAATCAGTTTATTATTTTTGAGTTATCGCTCGGATACATACATACATAGAAGATGTGGACTGTATTTATAACTCTAGGTGCACTGGATTCCAGATGATTTCAATAATACACTTTTTTATATTTATATATGTTGTGTTGTTATTATATGCACTTTGAACTTAACATTTATTTACAATTTACGGTTTTACACTTGATTTAATGGGTTATTCAGGAGACTTCACAAACTTATCAGCTACTTGCTATTGCATTTAACTGCACGTATACTTTCAAATTTAGGGAAAACACTGACTTTTCACTGTATCACTGTACGAACGGAATTTCTGCAGGAAGATTGCAGCTTTAACTGAACTATCTTGATCACTCTGGCGATGTTTAGGTAGAAGATTGGGATCTTGGAAGTCCCAAAAAGGTATGAAGATGAGATTCGTTGCGGAACGGCACTGTAGAATTGAACTGGCTTAAACACACGAGCGGTATTTAAGTAGAAAATTAGGAACTCGAGGTTCCACGAAGCGAAGAAGATGAGATCTGGCGTAGAACTGTAGCACTGAACTGGCTTAAACACGCGAGCGGTGTTAAAGTAGAAAATTAGGAACTCAAGGTTCCACGAAGCGTAGAAAATTGAGAAAATTGGGAACTCGGAGTCACAAGAATTTAAGAAGAGGAGATTGAACGTAGAACTGACTTGTACCTTGCGAAAGGCTTGCTTTTATCGAGCTTTCGCGTAACGCTAGGTGACGTAGTTGACATAACATATTGTTAATAATACAGAATGGCCAGCTAGGTAAAAGCATTATTCCTAGTGAAGAAAATCCACTGGGTGCACCTAAAAAATACGTCAAAGACAGATAAAGCTATTTACAATAAAGAACCTAACGGTATATAAGTATTCTTTGTATGGCATTGTTCATGCGTAAACCTAATGCGATACATACGTCTGCGGAGGCGGCAGTCCGTTAATAAAGCTACAAATTTAGTGTATTATAATATTTGATTGAATCACCCAGTTAAATAACAATCACTTCGCAAATTTTTAATTTCATGTCGTCTGTCATTTTCCATAATTGCGGCCGAGATTTCACGATCGTTGGTTCGGGTAGTAGGTTTGCTGCCTGGTATATATTTAGTTTGGTTACCGTTGGTGTGTGGTTTATACCTGTTGTGTGAATTAATCTACGCGTGGCAGTTAACTACTCTGTCTGTCAGGTATTGGACTTTAACCACTAAGTCGTTTTAACGCACGTCTTTGGAATTTTATTTTTAATTTGGAAAAAAACTCTAAACATTGTGTACCAAATTACTTGAAATTCACAACATAGGTTTATTTTCATCATTTCTAGCCACATGTGAAGTCTCATTCCAGTTACGCTGATGCTACCACAAATATAGCGTTTTTAAAAAGTTGTACCCGATTTTGCACCGAAAAAACTTGAGCATAAAGATTGATTAACGAACTCGACCTTGGTTTTCGCCCAAAGAAGATTTTTACCAAGTGTGATTGAAATCAGTTTATTATTTTTGAGTTATCGCTCGGATACATACATACATACAAGATGTGGACTGTATTTATAGCTCTAGGTGCACTGGATTCCAGATGATTTCAATAATACAATTTTTTATATTTATCTATGTTGTGTTGTTACTATATACACTTTGAACTTAACATTTATTTACAATTTACGGTTTTGCACTTGATTTAATGGGTTATTCAGGAAACTCACAAACTTATCAGCTACTTGCTATTGCATTTAACTGCGCGTATACTTTCTAATTTAGGGAAAACACTGACATTTCACTGTATCACTGTACGAACGGAATTTCTGTAGGAAGATTGGAGCTTTAACTGAACTGGCTTAATCACACTAGCGATGTTTAGGTAGAAGATTGGGATCTTAGAAGTCCCGAAAAGCGATGAAGATGAGATTCGTTGCGGAACGGCACTGTAGAATTGAACTGACTTAAACACACGAGCGGTGTTTAAGTAGAAAATTAGGAACTCGGGGTTCCACGAAGCGAAGAGATGAGATCTGGCGCAGAACTGTAGCACTGAACTGGCTTAAACACGCGAGCGGTGTTAAAGTAGAAAATAAGGAACTCAAGGTTCCACAAAGCGTAGAAAATTGAGAAAATTGGGAACTCGGAGTCACAAGAATTTAAGAAGAGGAGATTGAACGTAGAACTGACTTGTACCTTGCGAAAGGCTTGCTTTTATCGAGCTTTCGCGTAACGCTAGGTGACGTAGTTGACATAACATAATGTCAGTAATACAGATTGGCCCACTAGGTAGAAGCATTATTCCTAGTGAATAAAATCCACTGGGTGCATCTTAAGAATACGTCAAGACAGCTAAAGCTATTTACAATAAAGGACCTAACGGTATATAAGTATTCTTTGTATGGCATTGTTCATGCGTAAATCTAATGCGATACAGACGTCTAGAGGATAAAGATTACCAGCAAATTGGAAAAGATTGTGAAATCCAGAGATAAATAATTCCAGGTAGAAACTTAAATGATAGTTCAACCGAATGAAAGTAAAGAGACAGGGCCGTACCAATTTGTTTTTCCAACAATATATATATATATATATATATATATATATATATATATATATATATATATATATATATATATATATATATATATATATATATATATATATATATATATATATATGTATATATATAATTTTTAACGGACCGTAGATCTATGAAAATATCCGCAAAGGCGGCAGCACTCCACTAGTTACAGTATTTGAGTGGACAAATAATAAGGCGGTAAATTTTAGAATCAGCTGTTTACATTTGTTTACATTTATTTTGCCAAGTTATTATCTCTACCGCATATTTCAACATTTCATTCAAGATTCATCCTTGAAAACTGTGTACTAAGCTTACTAAAATAGGCTACACATATTGATTTTGCTAAAGCTAATGCGCCATCTTTGAGACCAAAGTCAATAAAATATGTTTTGTTTGATATACTTGTATATTCTAAGTCTCTTGACGTCTTTGTGCGAGAGTGCTTGAGATAAATAACGTATGCTACAAAAAACACGATTTTAACATTTTCCCTAAACACGCAATCTCAAATACGGTTTATTTGGAGTTCTCTCGACATCGTCTTGTTTGTTTTTCACATACAAATGCGAGTCAAGAGGAAGCTTACGCTGTAGCTTTTGATCATCTTTTCGAATACTTGTTAAATTTTCTTTCAACATTTACACATCTTTGGATTTATAGGGCAATAAACTGTGTAATAGTCATTATTTAATAAAAACTCGGGACGCAGCAAGTGCGTTATGGTAGTGAATTTTTATTAAATGCTTCAAATTTAAATAACTCAATTTTCTATAAACTTAGAGAGTTTAATTTCAATACGTAGTAAGGTTTTTCCTAAGGCAAGATATCCACAAAATTTCATTAAAATAACTTTGTAATTTTCGGAGAAAAAAAATTTTTTCGAAAGAAAATTTAAAATTTTAATAACTCAATTTTCTCTAAACTTAGAAAGTTGAATTTTGGTACGTAGTAAGGTTGAGGCGACATATATAGAATTTATATATATATATATATATATATATATATATATATATATATATATATATATATATATATATATATGTATTTTTATATAATTTTTATATGTTTATATATAAATATATATATATATATATATATATATATATATATATATATATATATATATATATATATATATATATATATATATATATATATATATATATATATATAAACATAAAAATTAAACCTATTTACAATTTAACTTTAATAAGATATTATGCTGTGACAATACCTCTCTCAAGCACCCTCAAATATAATCAAAATGTGCACAGTTATATATGTTTTATTTCTTTTTCCCTTGTCTTAATACACTACATATTTTATGACAATCGATTTAATTTACTTATTTGATTTCATAAATAGTCGGTTAATAGTGACTTGGAATGTAGTAGACACCACATCTTCAAACATATTAAGAGAATATGAGTAAATCAACAGCAACTGGGAATGAATTCGGTCAGTCCCCCAGCCACGTGGTTAAAAAACACTGTTTGTATGAGTGGTTACAACTCTACCTCTAAATAAAAGGACTGTAACAGCGGCAGAAGCAGAAGTCAATGTAAGGTGTGTGTATTCGGAAAGAAACTATTGACTATTAATAACAACAATTGACTAAAAACGCTGCGAGTTGTAAGGAAAAAATAATTATACTACAGAGGTGATAAATGATAATAAATTACAATAGAGTTATATATAATCGTAAATGCTTCCAATGATTAACAATCAGTGAATTCAGTATTATTGACATTTCTCGGAAACTTACAAATGAATTTCATGAGTCAATAAGAGAAGCATTGACTAACCAACAGCAACCACATACTTATGATTTAAACATAAATGTTTCAAATTTGAATAGCTCAATTTTCTGTAACCCTAGAAAGCTGAATTTTGGCACATAGTTAGGTATTTCCCAAAGCAATATGTAGACCAAATTTTTTCGAAATTTTCGGAAAAAAGAATTTTTTTTGAAAGAAAACTCAAAATTTTCCCGGAAAACCCCGTCCGATTTTCCTGGCCAACGAACTCATCCAAGCCATTAATAAAAGAAAGGCACTTGCCGAGTTTCATCTAAATCGGTTAATTATATAAAAATTCAAACTGACCCCGGATATGGGTTCTAGGGGTCCTAATTCGCGCTCATTTGAAAGAATTTTTGCAAAGTCTCACCATCGATACCTCTCTATTAGTGAATTTTTTTAATAAAAATTCACTAAAAAGTGGAACCATCTACAGAAACACTTCAGAGACGGAATAGAAATAAACAAATTGTAAATAAATAAACAAGTCATAATATTTTTAAGTCTTCGCTTATTTTCTACCAAAATTTATACGGCAAAAATGCTGCTGGATGTAAACTAGAAAACACACATTTTGAAGTTAGTCACAGTTTTTTCGTAATTCACACACCAAGTAAATTATATACAAGGTGTACAAAAAAGTGTGTAATATTGTCAATATTTCGAAAATTACTGAACATATTTTTTTAACACTTGCTATATTGATGTACTTGAATTAAACACTGGTTTTACAAGTAAAAATATTCGGGACGCAGCAAGTACGTTATGGTAGTGAATTTTCATTAAATGCTTCAAATTTGAATAACTCGTTTTTCTATAAAGTTAGAATGTTAAATTTTGGTCTGTAGTAAGGTATTTCTCAAAGCAACATATCCATTAAATTTAATTAAAATAGCTTTGTAAGTTCCAGGGGAAAAAATTGTTTCTAAAGTAAACTCAAAATTTTCCCGGAAAACCTTGTCCCATTTTCGATCCGTATTTTTAACTCACAAAGAGCTAATGCATACGACTACCAGAATTATCAATTTTGACTTTTTTTTTTAATCAGAGATGTAATTCATTTGTCTTTTAACTTAGAGATATGCATTTCGCTACAAGGGATACTCTTTATGGCAGAAACCAGCGTACCAAACTTGGTTACCATAGCTTTTTAATTTTCGGAGATATGATTCTTTTTTCGAAAGAAAACCCTACATTTTCCCGTAAAACCATATCCCATTTTCCTGGCTAACAAAGTTATTCAAGCCATTTACATAAGAAAGGTACTCACCAAAGTTGATCAAAATCGGCTCATTATTTTTGAGTTATCGTTGTGACTGACCCCGGATATACAGACCCACAAATAGCGTAACAGTATCACTAAGTGAAGATTGCAACCTGTGATGAGCACTGATAAGTACACTTGGAGAACCCAAATCACCACAACACATTTTAAAAGACCTGACGATCGTTTCACTGACCAAGTTAGCATCATCAGAGGATGAAACATTCTAAATACTGAAAAAACTAACATCAACTTACATACCGGATCTTAGGTAAAGAGACCGAACTGAGATGGGAAACTAGTCGCAGGTAACTTCCACAGTGTATTGTATTTTTATCGCCGGACAAGGTCTTTGCACTGTCCCTACTACTTTATTTAAAAAGTTTCCATCTGTAATAGTTTCATTTGGCGGAAGTAACTGTATTCTTATGTTATCTTTAAAATGTGCTGAAACGTGGCAATTTTAGTTAACAAAGCAATCGATCAGGTGACTCGCAATTGGCGCTGGTGAAGCGTTCATAAATTTTTTGTTGTAACTATATTTCGCAATATATACGCTTTCGAACGCGTTTAGCTGTCCTGGTTTTCTAACATTTTTTTATTAATTTCAGATTATCTTTATCAACGTGATGATTATTATCCTAAATGTGTCGAGCGACGGAAGACTTATCTATAGTATCGTAACGTAATTGGGATAAGTGTTCTTTGAATCTAATACCAATCGATCTTTTTGTTTGTCCGACGTATTTAAAATTACAATCTTTACAACTTCTTTCATAAATTCCCGACATTTTGTCGGTGCTATCCTTGTCTTTTGGGTTACCTAGCAAGTTTTTTAACGTAGTTGTTGTTGAAAATGTTAGCTGTAAGTTCACTTTTAAAAAAATGCTGTTTAGACCCCTCGTGATTCTAGGTTAAAATGCTAAACAAACAAAGTTTTTTGATTTTTCTCTTCTGAAGGTCGTTGATTCCTTAAGCATTTTCTTTGTTCTCTGTTTGTTGATTAATTTTTCCACTAGGCAGGCAGAGTATCCGTTATATTCGGCCACGTTCTTAATATAATTTAATTATTTGGTATAGCTACTTTTGTTTAAAGGAAAATTAATTAACCGATTTACTAAAAAAATTAAGACTGACCATTTTTTGTGCGTACGTATGATGTGAGTCATTCGGGATGTAGCTTAGAGTAGTGGTTTCCTTTCTATATCAATATCGTGACTGTATACCGGATTTTAACCCCTTGTTTAGGAGGTCCATCTCATCTTTATTAAATGACTGTGAAGAAAGATTTTCTACGAGGTCAATTTTCCGAGGAACTGGTTTTTCATTTTTAATTTGACATTTAATCAGTTATTTAATTTTTTTATTGTGTGTATTAATTTTCTTAACCACTTTCGCGTTAATGACTACAAACATTTTCCTCTGAACAAGGGGTTAAAATTCGGCATATAGTCACAAAAAGGCGATATTGTAGAAGTCGTTGCTGGTATTGAACAGGGAATTATAAAACTACCAGAAGCGTCAAAAAAATTGATTAGAGAAGCGTGTAAAAGTAAAATTTCGAAAAACTTGAAAGAAAATAAGTCCACAAAAAACTAAATGGCAATCAAATGAAAATAGTTAAACGATTGCGAGAGAAAGATTGTTTCTATGTTAAAGCAGATAAAGGCAATAAGGTAGTGATTTTGGACAAAAAACGAGTATAAAGACAGAGTTTATAACGCCATAGCGACAGGTCCGTATAAAAAAGTAGATAAAAACCCGCTACCAAAAATGATTTCGGACGTTAAAACTAGTCTAAAAAGTTGTCACAATCTCATATCAAAAGACTTAGGAAGGAAGTTACAAGTTTCTAATACGAAAGTTCCCAAGGAGTACGGTCTCTCAAAAATTCATAAACTGGGAAATTCAATTAGACCTATTGTATCGGCTATAGATTCCCCGACTTATGATTCAGCTAAGTGGTTGACAGATGAGTTTAAAGGCTTGCCTGTCAATCAGAACAGTTTTTCAGTAACAAATTCACTTGAATTTATTAATAAGATTAAAGAGGTTAAATTGACTGAAGGCGAGGTTTTAATTTCATTCGATGTAACCTTATTGTTTCCTAGCATTCCCACGGGGCAAACTTTAATGTATTTAGAGCAGTTGCTAAAAATGAATAACATAAATGAAAATGTTTGCAAAGAATATTTAACTCTAACAAACCTTTGCGTCGAACAAAATATTTTTCAATTAAACAATGAATTTTTTCAACAAACCCAAGGCACGCCAGTGGGCAATCCGCAATCGTCATTTATTGCACACCTTTTTTGAGCAGATTTGAAACAGATCTTGAAAGAGAAAGTGGTTATTTTCCTAGAGTGTGGTGTCGTTACGTGGATGATATTTTTGCGGTGCTTAACACAAACATTTGTATAATTTTTTTGCAGAAGATATAATTGCCAAATTAAACAATAAACTTGATTTTATAAAATTTACCCATGAATTAGAAATTAATAATAAATTACCCTTTCTAGATGTACTAGTTATCAAGAATAAAGACACTTTATAATTCGATGTCTATAAAAAGGAAACCACTACTCTAAGCTACATCCCGAACGACTCACATGATACGTACGTACAAAAAATTACCAGTCTGAATTTTTTTGTAAATCGGTTAATTAATTTTCCTTTGAACAAAAGTAAATATACCAAAGAATTAAAATTTATTAAGACAGTGGCCGAATATAACGGATACTCTGCTTACCTAGTAACAAATTAATCAACAAATAGAAAACAAAGAAAATTTTGACGGAATCAACGACGTTCAGAAGAGAAAAATCGGAAAAAAATTTTGTTTGCTTACCATTTGAACCTAGAATGACGAGGGGTATAGACAGCATTTAAAAAAAAGTCAACTTACAGCTAACATTTTCAAGAACAAATACGTTAAAAAACTTGCTAAGTAACCCAAAAGACGACGATAGCACGGACAAAATGTCGGGAATTTATGAAATAAGCTGTAAAGATTGTAATCTTAAATACGTCGGACAAACAAAAAGATCGATTGGAATTAGATTCAAAGAACACTTATTACAATTACGCTACGGTACTGTAGATAAGTCTTCCGTCGCCCGACACATTTGGGATAATAATAAGCACGCTGATAAAGATAATCTGAAATTAATAAAAACTGTTAGAAAACCAGGACAGCTAAACGAGTTCGAAAGCGTATATATTGCGAAATATAGTTACAACAAAAAATGTATGAACAGATATTTGCGCCAAATGAATCTCTGTTAATTTAGCTGTCGTTGAACCTTCTCCAAACTGTTACAGATGGACACTTTTTAGATAAAGTAGTAGGGACAGTGCAAAGACCTTGTCCGGCGATAAAAATACAATACACTGTGGAAGTTGCTTGCGACTCGTTTCCCATCTCAGTTCGATCTCTTTACCTAAGATCTGGTATATAAGTTAATGTTAGTTTTTTTCAGTATTTAGAATGTTTCATCCTCTGATGACGCTAACTTGGTTAGTGAAACGATCATCAGGTCTTTTAAAATGTGTTGTGGTGATTTGGGTTCTCCAAGTGTACTTAGCATAACAGTATATTTTATCGGCCTAAACTATTGCTTAACAGAAGAGCATTTAAAAACTTTCCGGTAACAGAAAAACAACTTGAGGATTTGTTACATGTGGAAATTTCATAAAACACAACTTAATTATTTAGTGTCCTTTCAGTCTCGTAACATATAGATTTATGAGCAGTTATTTAAATAATTCGTTCCGTAAGTTAGTTTGATAGATGTTCTTAAGTCAACTTTCACAACTGAAACAATATTTTATGTCGCTTAACACAATTTATTATGAGAATAAATTCATTTTTTCACACATTATCTTGACTGAAGGTCTTTGAGTGCAGTATTCAGTAAATCTTTCTTAGCAATAAGTTTCTCCAGTCGACTATTTGCGGCTGAGAGTCAAGGAACGAAGCTCTCTCTGTATTGCAATTTAAATCATATGATGTAGGTATATCTAGCGGGCTAATCTGAAAGTAAGATAATTCTCTCTCACACATTTTCCGAAATTATTTATTGAGTAAAAAAAAATTATATAATCAAAATGTCTATAGGTTCCTTAATGTTATCTTATTAAAAAGTATAGAGTATGATGCAAATAAAAAGAATAAGTTCATGATGTACTAAATTGGTTACTTTGGAGAAAAAGCCTGAAACAGGTAAATTTTCACTTGCAAACGAGTGTTCCGTTATACAGCTGTTTCGTTCGTAATGTTATCTCTGTGAACATGACGACGCTATCTATTAATTTTCAAACAGAAATGTGAGTCAGACGATATATATTTTTTAAATATCGTTTGTGTATCCAATCGTATCATTTAATAGTGACAATAGTAATAGTAATAAGACCTGAGAATTATCCATCTTCTGATGACGCTAACTTGACTAGTGAAACGATCGTCAGGTCTATTAAAATGTTTAATAGTGACAATAGTAATAGTAATAAGACCTGAGAATTATCCATCTTCTGATGACGTTAACTTGACTAGTGAAACGATCGTCAGGTCTATTAAAATGTGTTGTGGTGATTGGGGTTCCCCAAGTGTGCTTATCAGTTCTCATCACAGGTTCCAATCTTTACTTAGTTGAGTCTATTAGTTGTTTACAGTAAATGTCATAGATATATTAGTCTAACTTGCATGCTTTGCGGAAAAGCGTCCAAATATACCCAGACCAACCAGAAATAAAATTCAGGTATTAGCGGTGTAGAAAATTTTGACTAATTCAAAACCATATTAGAAAAACTAAGCCTATCACTTACGATGAAGACTTATTTGTTACCGTACTTGCCAAGTTCAATGAACAAACGCATCGTTGCCTGACACTGAGCCAGATTTATGAATATCATTTAAACATGTTCATCGTACACTCAAGAATTTTATTATTCATTGGTTTACAGCACGACGCATTAGCCGTTTTTTTTAGAGCAGAAGGAATTCTGTGAAATCCTGCTGACGAGAATATAAGAAAATGAATAGTTTCCAAACAAAAATATATGAAGGCCAAGTTCTGCAAGAGCAGACTATTTAACCGACAAAAGTTGCACTACTCAGTAGATGATAACCCGCATGTGTTTTGAGAGGGATAATAATAATACTCTTCTCCTTTTAATGTCGGCTGCAGCATCAAAGCCAACGGAGTGTTTTGTGGGCATGCTTGTGATAAAAACCTGGTGCCCCGATGCAGAGATTTCTTCCGCTATTAGAATACAAGATTCTCTAGCTTCAAGAGGAGACTTTTAAAGTTTGAAGACTGCTGGATTGCCTATAATGGGCCATTTAATAGCCACCAAGGTATTAGCCCCTTTCGATGATTATATTTTGAGAAAAATAACAGGGGTTATTTACAACAACTCAAACCACTTAAGAAGACACAAGGCAGATAGTCTATTATACAGTAACACAGTAGCCACAAAATAGTGTCAATAAAAATCATACAGTGCTTTCGAAAAGTAATGAATAAATTCGTTACTTCTGCAATTGAGTGTTTTTCGGGAAAATCCTCTTACACGTCGATTTTGTTTTAAACAAAGACACTTTTTGACATACGACCCATATTTGTGACGTTCATTTTGACCACGCTATTTGAAAGAGCGTGTCATCCTACGTACACATCGTCAAAAACTATGGCTGTCTGATAGTAGCCTAGGAGACCAGGAATGTTTCTTTATTACTGTCAGATAAAAGCTTGAAATCCTACTTCGGTAAATAGTTTTATCGGTTTTTTGAGTTATCTCTTTAGTTCTTATTATTTGTTTGGCAAAATCAGGGTGTTTGAAGTGTTTATTGACGAGTGACTTTTGTCATTTTACAAAAGAATGGTTACATTAACTGAACGAGAACGAATTAAAATTCCTTCCATGATCAGATTTAAAGATAGGATGCGCACCCAAAAAGTACTTGAATGATTCAATGAAACTCATCCTGATCGGCATCCCATTAGCCAAAGCATGGTAAGCAATATGGAGTCTAAATACCGTAACTTTGGGCATGTTCGTGATCTTCCTAAATCTGGTCGACCTTCAAAATCAGAAGAAAAACAACTTAGTGTTTTGTTGGCAACACAGGAAAATCATCGCTCAACACTCAACCAATTGGATTCTGATTTCAATATGGCAGCGTCCACAGTTATGATAATGATAATAGTTTCGTAGAAAACCTACTTTTTTCTGACGAGGCTACGTTTGTATTGAACGGACATGTCAATAGGCAAAACTGCCGCTATTGGGCTGCCGAGAATCCCCGATGTATGATGGAGTATCACATTCAACGTCCTCAGAAAGTTAATGTGTGGTGCGGCATAGCCTCGGAAGAATTCTGGGTCCCTATTTCTTTAACGTGGACCTTAGCGGTGCAAAATATTTGGATTTTCTTCGCGACGACCTTATTCCTGAACTAATAACTTTATATTAAGATATAGAGGAACGTAATCTTCCGAGAAATGAGATTTTCCTTCAACACGATGGTGCACCTCCCCATTATGCAACACCTGTCCGTGCTTATTTAGATGTGGTGTTCCTAAATCGTTGGATGGGGAGAAGGGGGCCGATTGAATGGCCAGCTAGGTCGCCAGATTTGACACCTCTAGATTACTTCTTGTGAGGATACTTAAAAAGCAAGGTATACGTTAGTAGACCGGAGAATTTAAAAGATTTAAAAGCAAGAATTCGGGTCGTATGTCAAAAAGGGTATTTGTTTAAAACAAAATCGACGTGTCACAGGATTTTTTCGAAAAACTCTCAATTTTAGAAATAATGAATTTATTCGTTACTTTGCGAAGGTACTGTACATCCATTGAAATAGGCCTCCTAAATAAGATAACTAAAATTAACAGCACAAATTAGATCCCACACCTGATTTATAAAAAGGGCACCAGATCCCATACCAAATCTCAACGAAGCAACTTATATAACGCAGCGGTGCTCAGCGGGATAGAACTCTAAGTATCTGCGAATGAAAAGAAAGCGAAGGAAAATGATGTATACTCTGAAAACAACGCACTCGAGGGGTTGAATTAAATGCTGAAGTAAAATGCGGATTTTTACCATTCACTTGCTTCACGTAGACATAAACGACTGTTACCGTGCCATTTTAGCCGCCGAAAATGATCAACCCTCAACTCTATATAAGCTATCTCTCCAAAATATAAAACAAGGTGGGAAATAATCATTAAATAAAGCAACTTCTACATTTATTACACCCTCACGCACTGCTTGCAGGTTATGGCATTAAAAATTATTGCTTTCATTTGGCTGTTCACTATTATATATAAATCTTCTTTTGTGTCTATTAGATGGTATTTATACGGCGATTTATTTGGTCAACTCGCTTCTTTCAGATTCACCCGCTGTAGATCTACTGACCGTTATGCATAGGGTGGTTAGAACGGAAAATTTTAATTATCTCGTTTTCCAGCCTTTACCCAAGGAATGATGAAACGGCTATTTTCGTATGCCTGAACACGGAGGGTAACAAATACTAATTGTAAAGCAATTTGCTGTTCGAATGCTTTTATTGCGATTTAGATTGCTATTATTTGAATTAACTGATAACCGAAAACAATATATTACATTTCAGAAAATTAAGTGTTGTTCTTTCAGATTATATTTTTTGTAGATGACGAAAAAATGTTTACGCAGGCAGTAATATTATTATTGTCAATAATGATAATAATAATAACAAGCTTGTTATCCAACAAGATAAACCCAATTAAAGTATAAACAGACATTTAATTAAATACAGGTGTCCCGGAAATCGATGTACAACCGACCTACCACAGATTTTTTAGCCAAAATTAGGTCGATTAAGATCAACTCACCTCTATACAAAGTTGCACCGTTTAGCCGCCAGAGAGCTTCCAAGTTATTATTTTTTTTTTCTATTTTTTTACCTATCTACTAAACAGGTAATCCGATCATTTTCAAATATTGTAATGAGCATCTGGTTTAGTGGTTATCAGAACTAGTGCAATTGCACTTCTGCAAGGGCGTAAACTACCCCCACCCCTTACTTTTTTATCGCATTTATTTCTCTGGCCATTAGATAAATAACACGTTCAGTTTTTTTTAAATACCAATCTTTTTTCAAATTTTTGTTGCTTTTGTAAAATTTTGCTTACTCTCTTAGTTTTTGCGCAAAATTGTATTAAGCTAACCACTGATAGTTGCATTAAACGATACTTAAATAATTAAATGCTGCTAGTATGGAAATGAGTTTGGTATATGCGTATTTTGACACTACAGCTTATTATTGCATTAGTAGTATTTGCAGAAGTGACAAATTAATAAGGTAATTTTTAGGAATATGGCTCATCTTTGTAGTTTTTCTGAGCAAGTAGATATGCTTTTAGTGTTAGGTTTATGCCAACATAACTTCAGCAAAAGTGTGCAAGTCTACAGGAAGAAATTTGCAACTAGGTAAACTCCTGATCGCAGAACATTTCTGTCTAGCGAAAGATGGCTAAGGGAGACTGGAATGCTAAGTGTACACATACCTAGTGCTGGCCGTAATTCTAACGTCCGCCGTCTTCGTGAAGAATAGCAAGTGTTGGATATCGTAAGTGAGAATCATAGCATTAGTAAGAGGTTGATGGAGTACCAAATTGAAATTCCAAAGACAGCAGTCAATAGTATACTGAAACAACATCTACTGCACTCATACCATTTACAATCTGTCCAAGAACTGCTGCCTGGTGACCATGACGCACGCCTTTATTTGCACGCAATATGCGTCAGAAAGAAGTCTAGATGCAAACTTTCACAAAAAGGTGCTGGCATGTTTCACGCGGCAAGGTGTTACAATTTTTCATAATAAGCACCATTATGCAGACGAAAATCCTCATGTAATTCATGTAGGGCATTTTCAGCGCGAATTCAAAATTAATGTGCGGATAGGAATAATTGATTGTCATTTGATTGCGCCCGTAAGGTTACCTAATAAGCTAACAGCAGAAGGCTACTTACATTTCTTGCAAGAAACTTTATCAGAATTTTTAAAAGATTTGCAGATCGCATTACGTCGTGATATGTGTTACATGCATGACGGTGCACCACCCCATTTTGGACGCATTGTGAGGGATTACCTTGAGCAATTCCTCAATAAATAGATTGGCAGAGGTCACGATGCTCCTGTTCCTTGGCCAGCTCGTTCACCAGATTTCACTCCTTGCGACTTTTCACTATAGTGGCAGATCAAGACGTATGTTTACAAGGGGGAGATAAATATCGAGGAGCAATTGTGGGATATAATTGAAGAAGCTGTTGCCTCACTGCGGAATTGGGAAAATGTAGAGCGTATAAGTTTTAATTTTTTACGTAGACCAGAAGCTTTAAGGCGAGTGAATGGTTACCATACTGAACAACTAATGGGTTAGATTTAATTTGTTTCAATTTATACTTTACACGAATTTTACTGTTCTTGTTGTTTCTATGGTTAATGGATAAATATTTTATGAAGTATTGTATTTCTCCATCAAACTTCAACTTAAAGCTATTTTGCGCAAAAACTAAGAGAGCAACACAATTTTACAAAGGCGGAAAAAAGTTGAAAAAAAATCTGTCTTTGAAAAAAAAAATGAACGAAATACGATAAAAAATTAGGGGTGGCGGTACTTTACACCCTTGCTCATTACAATATTTCTGTGAAATTTGAATATGATCGAATTACCTGTTTAGCAGATAGGTAAAAAATAGAAAAAAAATAATTTAAAGCCCTCTGGCGGCAAAACGGTGCAACTCTGTATAGAGGTAAGTTGATCTTAATTGACCTAATTTTGGCTAAAAAATCTGTAATAGGCCGGTTGTACATTGAATTCCGGGACAGTCTGAATATGATGAAACACATTTAAATTGCAAAACTTACAATAAGCAACAACTAAAGAGGATATGAAAACCATAATTCGACAAAAATCTTGTAACATTAATGAGAAATGTTTAATATCTGTAAATGCGTCATCTAAGAAACGATTGCCGATGTGTTGTAATAATCTAGGTGGTAACTTTGAACAGCTTCTTCAATTGTTCGGTTAAAATATTCTATTTTTCCGGTTTCATCTAATTTTTTTCCAATGTTTTATTTCAAATTTGTTTCTGTAACGTTATTGTTATAACACACATATAAGATACATATAACACATACAACCATATAACAATTAAGATTTTTTTTCCTTAAATAACACATAAAAGCGAAACAAAAGTAATTATAAGACAGGCAAGAATGTTCAAAAAAAAGTTGCAGAACACAGATCTAAATCCAATATTGTTTTCTAGAAATATCAGGTGCACAAGGTTTATACCATGACAATTATATTACAATAAAAATTGCATATTTATAAAAAAAAATTGAAAATAAAAAGCAGTTTAGTGGTGGTTTATATATAAAACTCATTCCGATAAGACATGTGCTGATAGTCAATGTTTTGTTGGTTTGTACACAAAAAATTTACTTTCAGAACATTTCTTATCAGAATGAGAGAAATGCGGTTTATTATTTCAGTTTATCGGTCGGTTTGATACTTGATAGTATTACCGAAAATTAATTTCACAATGGTATATTCTGTAGAAAGAAGAGTTGAAATAATTACCCTTTTTTTCAAAAACGATGGCTGTGCCAACCGTACCGCAAATTAGTTTAATGAACGACATCCGAACAGACATGTTAACAGAAAATACATTTTGGAATTAGTTGCAAAGTTTCGACAAAGTGGTTCAGTAGCCAACAAAAAACGGGATCCTGAACGCGAATTTCCGGTTAGAAATGAGACTACTGAGATTAAAGTTTTAGGACAAACTGTTACAGTCCCAACTTTGAGCACGAAAAAATTGGCTACTGTTTCAAACATCAAAAGAAGAACTATTCAGCGAATATGAAGCATCATAAATTTCACCCGTATAAAATTTATCTCGTACAACAACTGAATGAAGATGATTTTGATCGGCGGCTGGAGGTTTGTGAAGTTAAGACTACACGAATAGCTGATAACGGAAACTTTCGGTTCAATATCTGTTTTTCAGACGAGTGTACGTTTTTATTAAACTCTAGTCAATCGTCATAATTGTCGTTATTGGGCAGATAATAATCCAAGAAATTTTCACGAAGTCCACACCTCAACTCCACAGAAATTGAATGTTTGGACTGGCATTTTTGGAGACGGTTTAATCGGACCCATCTTTCTTGATGGCAATTTGAGTGGCGAGACGTATTTGGAGTTACTAGAATATATAGTTTACCCTCTACTAATTGACGTTGTTGAAAATGATGATCGCTATCAAGAAAATCAATTAGTGTTTCAACAAGAAGGAGCTCCTTCACATTTTTCACAACGTGTTAGGGAATTTTTGAACAGAGAGTTTCTAGGACAATGGATTAGGTGTAGAGGTGCTATTGAGTGGCCCCTTAGATCACCGGATTTAACTCCTTTAGACTTGTTTCTATGGGGCCATTTAAAGAGTAGAATTTTCGCTACAGAACGGGAGTCTCTGGAAGAATTACGACGACGCATTGTTTGAGAATGCCGTCTAATAACTCCAGAAATGCTCCAGAATGTCAGAGCTCGTTTTTAACAACATTTGTACTTTTGTATGGAAGCTAGTGGTCAACAATTTGAACACTTACTTAACTGAATAAACATTTTTGAACGTTTGCTTTTGTTTTTTAGTTTTTTTTTAACGAAAAATTGACTAATTAGTGCATTTCTTATCACAATGAATAAAAATACGTTCTTGCAACTCCAACTGTGAATAATTTTTAAACTAGTTGATAAAACTTTCAAAAAAAATAGTGTGGTGACTTCAGAAAAGAAGGAGCTTTCAAATGATGTAACACTCGATATATTTTCCCTATTTAAAATATAAGGGTTGTTATCATCACCCATAAGGGGTTGACAAAGTTGAGTTTTATGTCAAAACATGTCCCCCTCAATATTAAAATTGACGTATTTCAGCGTTTCTTAAAAACAAAATTTCTCTGGACGCAAATCGGTCTGTTTCGTTTTCAATGCGCTACCATATATATATATATATATATATATATATATATATATATATATATATATATATATATATATATATATATATATATATATATATATATATATATATATATGTGTGTGTGTGTGTGTGTGTGTGTGTGTATAAAATCAAAGTATATTATTTTGGAGTGCCTTGAAGCCAAACGTACCTACAGTTCAAATATCGCTCACATAGAGTTCAAATTTCCGCATCATGTTCAACGCTTGTTAACGAAGACAGGTGGGATCAATCCGCCTGCAACTAAGTGGGAATAGAAAATAAGTTTTTCCCCAATGTGCGCTGTATTCGTTTTCTGAAATTCAAACAGTATTTTCCCAAGAATATCTAAAATATGTTAGCAGGCAGTTGGGACAGGGGTACTTAATTCAAAAAGAAAAGTCAGTAAAAACCTTATTTATTATACACAACAAAACTTCGCCCGTAAAGATTAATTACAGATTTTCATCGTTAAAAGTTACCTGGCTAAAAATATGTTTTAAAGAAGACTCACGACCTATCAACAGCACGGTTTTTCCAATAAGTCCTGTACAACCAATTTGTATTACCTAATATGAAATCCCGCTTCAGATTAACGTCTGATAAGTGCTTCAAGATGATGTAGGTATTAAATTATCTTTAAGGTTATTAAATCCTAATTCTGAACAGGCTCTTAACAACTTTATAAAGTTAGTGTAAAGGTTTACTTGAAGACTTTCTCATTAAAACTGCTGATAGTTAAGATACCTGTCGGCTTGCAAATATTATCCTACAACAAACTTTCTACTGCCTGGGTAATGTTAGTCATTACAAATTTCATTTAAATTTTTACAAATAGTGAAGTTAATTGATTAAAAGTAACCTCCAGGAGGTTATAGGGACGGTATTTAGAGTGAAAATAAAAGGTCCTGGTGCAGCACGTCCGTTATGGTATCGAATTGTTATACACAAGTTTGAAATTTTCATTTATTTAAATAAGTATAAGGTACAAACTTAGGCATGCTAATATATTTTTAGCGAATTTTCTTTAAATTCGCCAATGAGATATGTTTATATATATATATATATATATATATATATATATATATATATATATACATATATATATATATATATATATATATATATATATATATATATATCCGACCGATAACTCAAAAAATAATAGACCAATCTTGATGAAATTTGGTCAGTATCTTTACTTTGCAAGTGGCTTGGATAGTTTCGTTAGCCAGAGAAATCGGACCAGGTTTTCCCGGAAAATTTTGTGTTTTCTTTCTCAAAAAATTCATATCTCCGGAAATAACAAAGTAAGGGCAACCAAATTTGGTACGGGGGTTTGTATTATAAATGGTAAACTCTGTACCGAAATTTAGATCTGTAGTTTTAAAGACAAATAAGTTATAGGCACTTAAAGAAACAAATTTTAGAATTTTCCTCAAAACGTCAAACTCGCAATTTTAAACGTCAAAACTGGCAGTGTCTAGGCAAAGAATGTGAAACAAATACGGATTTTGAAAAGAAAATGTTGCAAGAAGAGTGTTCTGCAAACCCTTAAGTTTCATACTCAACCGTCATTGCCCTTCATTTTACTAAAATGTTTACAGAAAATTCATTTCAAATAGACCCTTTCTCTGATGCTTTGGCTGTCGGTTTAGTTAAGTTGATGCTTTCGCTGTAGGTTTAGTGAAGTTTATGGTTTAAGAAAATTTTTGTAGAACAAATTCGTTAATGCATTTTTCAATTTTTTATCGAAATATGATGCATTTGTAAGAAAAAAATCTGGACCCTGTAAGTGCGTTTTGGCAAATTTTCGGTAAATTTGCAGTTTATCTCCCGAACGCTTAAAAAAAAACGGTTTTCAGAAACCTGCCTATCCCCCCCCTGGATCCACAAACCCCAAGAAAAATTTCTTATTCACACCCCCCAAGGAAGTTACGGGACCAGGAGTGAGTAGGGGTGTATAATTATTTTTTTTTAGCTAATTTTCGTAGAACAAAATCCTTAATGCGTTTGTAAGTGCGTTTTGGTAGCGAATTTTCGGTAAATTTGCAGTTTAGCTCCGGAACGCTTTTCAAAAAACTGGTTTCATAAACTTGCCTAGGGTCACCCCTGGATCCACAAACCCCAAGAGAAATTTCAGACCCCCAAGGAAATTGAAAAGCGGGCTTGAAAGCTGTCTTTTTCATATCTTGAAGCCATATCCCCCTTAAACCCTGCCTACCCCGCACAGCACCGCTATTCACTTCCAGTCCCGTAACTCCCTTGGGGGGCGTAAACATGAAATTTTTCTTGTGGTTTGTGCATCCAGGTGGGGTCCTAGTAATGTTTCTGAAAACAATTTGTTGAACGGCGTTCGGGAGCTAATCTGCAAATTTACCGAATTTTCATTAAATCCTTCAAATTTCAATCACTCAATTTGCTATTAACGTAAGCTTTGTTGGCTAGAAAACCAACATTTAAGTTTATTTTCGGGAAATTTTTGTATATTTTCAAACCATAAGTAATTTTGATAAAATATAGTACATTGTTTCTACTACATAGGCTATACCGATAATCAGATTGATGCCTGCTTGCATTTGCTATTAAAAACATTTTTATGGAAATTCACACATTTGCTGCATCAAGACTTTTGAAAAATGTTTATATATCTTCAAACAATCAATTTATTTCGATGAAACTGTTTCTACTATATAGGCAACCAATTTGATGTCTGCTTTTATCAAAGAAAGACATTTGCTATTAAAAATATTTTAAAGGAAATTCACTACCATAACGCACTTGCTGCGTCCAGAGATTTTTATCTGCGGTGACTGGCCTAAAGTTCGACAATATTTTAAATTAGCTTAGGCACCTTAAAAGCTTATAACCCACAGGGTGTTCCATTTGTGATTTTTGGCACTTTTGTGTTGACCATTTAAAATTTATATTCAGACCGCCTTGCGGTTAATTTTTATAATTGAATCAAACAAAAATATACCTAATGTTTTGACTCACTACTGACAAAAATTTGTTGCTCTATCTTTGTTAATTCCACTCTTCCAAACTTTTTAACACTGAGTATTTTTGTCAGTTTTGATAAAAAATGGTTTTTGTTACTGTTAGGTTACTGGTACGTTGCCTAACCTGGATCTAAAATTCAACATAGACTCAGAAAAGAAATTGAAAGTTGGGTCACACAATTTAAAATACCCAAGTTGTTATCAACTTCCGGTACTTTTTTTTCTCCCTAAGGGCTCGTCCGCGGCTTTGCCGCCCCGATAGCACTGCAGCCCTTGGCCTATTGTGCATACTTCCGGTACTTACTTAAGATCTGCCGTTTTGAAATTATTTTAAATCAAAAGGATTCATACGAAATTTTGATATGCTGGCTATTGCGGTTCTTCAAATACTGCCAACCAATGGCGACCGTGGGAGACTTGTATATATATATATATATATATATATATATATATATATATATATATATATATATATATATATATATATATATATATATATATATATATATATATATATAAGGTGGCGCATTAAAAACGAAACAGACCAATTTGCGTCCAGAGAAAATTTTTTTTAAAGAAACGCTGAAGCACGTCAATTTTAATATTAAGGGGGACATGTTTTGACATAAAACTCAACTTTGTCACATCAACCCCTTAAGGGTGGAGATAACAACCCTTATAGTTTAAATAGGGAACATGGGTCAAGTATTATATCATTTGAAAGTTCTTTCTTTTCTGAATTCAGCACATTAATTTTTTTGGAAGTTTTATCAAATCGCTTAAAAATTATTCACAGTTGGAGATGCAAAAACTCATTTAACTCATTCCGATAAGAAATGTACTGATAGTCAATGTTTTGTTGGTTTGTAATTTAAAAAGTTAAAAAAAATGACTATCAGAACATTTCTTATCGTAATGGGAGAAATGCGGTTTATTATTTCAGTTCATCGGTAGGTTTGATACTTGATAGTACCGAAAATTAATTTCACAATGGTGCATTCTGTAGAAAGAGTTGAAATAATTACTCTTTGTTTCAAAAACGATGACTGTGCCAATCGTAGCGCAAATTTGTTTAATGAAGGACATTCGAAAAGGCATGTTAACAGAAAATACATTTTGGAGTTAGTTGCAAAGTTTCGACAAAGTGGTTCAGTAGCCAACAAAAAACGGGATCCTGAATGTGAATTTCCGGTTAGAGATGAGACGACTGAGATTGAAGTTTTAGGACAAATTGCTGCAGCCCCAACTTTGAGCATGAGAAAATTGGCCGGGGTTTGATGGAATAATGCCCATCATGCTCCAACAGGGGATATATATATATATATATATATATATATATATATATATATATATATATATATATATATATATATATATATATATATATATATATTGCCAACACCAGGAAAAGTCCCTGAGGCTGATAAGTCTCATGTCCTTCTTGCTAAAAACAGTGGAAAAACTCCTCGCCTGGCACATTAGGGCCGATGTACGGGAATAAGGAATAATATCCTCTACACTGCGGACAGTATGCATACAGAGCAGGATTCTCAGCAGAAACAGCACTGCACCAACTGGTGCTGAAACTGGAGAATACGCTGGAGAACAGCCGCCATGGCGGTGTAGCTGGATCTGACTTCGCACCCCGCGAATCTGCATGGAAAACAACTTTACAGTGGAAATCCCTGACCGCGAGGCATGCGGGACAATCACAGGTAGCCCAAAAGTCGTTGGTGATATGGTACATTCTTTCTACTATATAGGTCATACCGGTAACCAAATTGATGCTCTCTTGCCCACAACATCAAAAGAAAACTGTTCAGCGAATATTGAAGCATCATAAATTTCACCCGTATAAAATTAATCTTGTACAACAACCGAATGAAGATGATTTTGATCGGCGGCTGGAGTTTTGTCAAGTTATGACTGCACGAATAGCTGATAACTGGAACTTTCTGTTCAATATCTGTTTTTCAGACGAGTGTACGTTTTATTAAACTCTACAGTCAATCGTCATAATTGTCGTTATTGGGCAGATAATAATCCAAGAAATTTTCACGATGTCCACACTCAAGCTCCACAGAAATTGAATGTCTGGACTGGCATTTTTGGAGATCGTTTAATCGAACCACTTTTTCTTGATGGAAATTTGAGTGGCGAAACGTATTTGGAGTTACTAGAAAATATCGTTTACCCTCTATTAATTGACATTGTTGAAAATTATGATAGCTATCAAGAAAATCAATTAGTGTTTCAACAAGATGGGGCTCCTCCGCACTTTTTACAACGTGTTAGGGAGTTTTTGAACAAAGCGTTTCCAGGACGATGCATTGGGTGTAGAGGTGCTATTGAGTGGCCCCCTAGATCACCGGATTTAACTCCTTTAGACTTTTTTCTATAGGGCCATTTAAATAGTAGAATTTACGCAACAGAACGGCAGTCTCTGAAAGAATTACGATGACGCATTGTTGAAGAATGCCGTCTAATAACTCAACAAATGCTCCAGAATGTCAGAGCTCGTTTTGAACAAAATTTGTACTTTTGTATGGAAGCTGGTGGTCACCAATTAAACACTTACTTAACTGGATAAACATTTTTGAAGGTTTGGTTTTGTTTTTTAGTTTTTTTTTTAACGAATAATTGACTAATTAGTGAATTTTTTATCACAATGAATGAAATACGTTCTTGCAACTCCAAGTGTGAATAATTTTTAAACGAGTTGATAAAACCTCCAAAAAAATTAGTGTGCTGAATTCAAAAAGGAAAGAGCTTTCAAATGATGTAACACTCGACCCATGTTTCCTATTTAAAATATAAGGGTTGTTATCACCACTCTTGAGGGGTTGATGTGACAAAGTTGAGTTTTATGTCAAAACATGTCCCCCTCAATATTAAAATTAACGTTTTTCAGCATTTCTTAAAAAAATTCTCTGGACGCAAATCGGTCTGTTTCGTTTTCAATGCGCCACACACACACACACACACACACACATATATATATATATATATATATATATATATATATATATATATATATATATATATATATATATATATATATATATATAAATACATACACAATAAACTTAAAATTTCTGTTAGAGTTAGACGCTTTACAAGATTGTAATTTTATTTTTGTAATTTTATTTAACCGTTCATTTGTGTGTTGCTTGGCACTTTTTTAAATTTCTTAGACAAGTGTGCCAGTTAGCTCAATCAGACCAGTGTTTCCTATAAGAAAACATTGAATTTGTAAAATTTGTATCTTTCAAAATAATAAAGTTCTTTGACAAAATTTGTTAAAAAAATTGCCCTTGTAGAAGTTTTTCGATGTACCACAATTAAATGGTGTAGGTTAAAGCAAAATTGATTGATTCAAAAAACTTAAAGATTTCCATAAAAGTCCCGCAATGCTACCATAATACACTTGCTGCATCTGTACTTTTAGTATTTATAAATTTTGTAGAACAACTGCTGGCAAAAGTTGCTACATGTCTGATATTTTTTAGGGAAACTATATGCGTTTTACAGTTTGCGGTCTAGAAACGCTGAGATGTCACACGGAGAGTTAATTGCTTTTGGCTAGAAAGCAGACATTTCCCGGTGGCCCAAGTAAATAGTAAATATCTCCCAACGTTTAATTCTGGCCCTGGGGTGCCTTGTTTTTCTTTGTTTACTTCGTCCGTTTTCACACAAAGTTAACTTTGATCTCACTGTACCATGGATGTAATCAAAATCAGGTGTGCGAAGAGATTGCTCTAGTTTGTCTTTACTTTAGCAGTTACTTTGCAACTAGACGTAGTGTATGCGATCCAATTTAGTTTTTTCATGCGACAGTAGCTGTTATATTCTGTTAAGAAAAATACGGCAAATAGTATGTTACACAAGCTTTTTTAACAAAACAATACTGATGATATGAAAACTTTCTGTCTTATATTAGCTATACCTATCCGAAACCAGATATAGATGCTGGTAACTGTAACAGCCAAATTGTATAGTATTTTTATGATGTGTACGGAATTATCATTTTAGTGAATTTTCTTAAAAAAAATTCACTAATGAGGAGATCCCGACTTTTGAATTTTGAAAAAATTTCTTCAAATGACCGCGAACTAGGCCCCCTAGAACACATATCCGGGGTCAGTTTCAATTTTTATATGTTTATATATATATATATATATATATATATATATATATATATATATATATATATATATATATATATATATATTTATATATATATATATATATTTATATATATATATATATATATATATATATATATGTATCACACCGATAACTCAAAAAATAATAGGCCGATTTTGACTAAATTTGGTGGAAAAATTCCTTTTGCAAATGGCTTGGATAAGTTCGTTAGCCAGGAAAATCTGCCCAGGTTTTCCCGGAAAATTTTGTGTTTTCTTTTGAAAAAAATTTATATCTCCGGAATTAACAAAGTAAGGGCAACCAAATTTGGTACACTCGTTAATATCCTTATAGGTAAGCTACCTACCAAAATTTAGCTATTTAGGTCAAAAGACAAAAAAGTTATAGGCATTTAAAGAAAAATAAATTGGGGTTTTCCTCAAAACGTCAAAGTTGCGATTTAAAACGTCAAAATCGGCAACATTTAGGCAAAGAACTTGAATCTAATACGGGATATGGAAATCAAATGTCTCAAGAAGGATGTTTTACAAACTCTGAAGTCTTAGTTTCAACCGTCATTGTCCTTCATTTTACTAAAATGTTTCCAGAAAATTCATTTCAAATAGACCCTTTCTCTGATGCTTGGCAGTAGCCTTAGCTTTAGAGTTTATCGTTTAATGGTATATAATTTTTGTCGAATTTTCGTAAAAAATCAATAAAGCTCAATATATCCGTTATTATACAAGATATGAAGAAAATTTGTATATATTAATTATAGGGTGTCTTAAGCTACATCTTAAAAAATATTTCTACAATCACAGGATGGCCCATAAGTCGTTGGTGATACAAATTTTCTTCTTTTTTTTTTTTAATCAAACACGCCTTATGTTATTGCATTTTTGAATATTTCAGCGATGCATGTTTGTAAGAAAAGAAATTCGGGACGCAGCAAGTGCGTTATGGTAGCGAATTTTCATTAAATGCTTCAAATTTGAATAGCTCAATTTGCTATTAACCTATAACGTTGACCAAGAAACGAGTTTTTCCGGGAACACTTTAAGTTTACTTTTGGAAATTTTTGTACATTTTCACACAATAAAGTTATTTTTATGAAACATAGCACATTGTTTTTTTACTATATAGGTTATACTGGTAACCAAAATTGATGACTGCTTTCTTAAAAAGGAAAAAACACATATTTGCAATTAAAAACATTTTTATGAAAATTCACTACCATAACGCACTTGCTGCGTCCAGAGTTTTTAGTAATGAAATGTAGACATCGGACAAATCTAAATTTTCAGTACAGATGATTTATCACATTACAGCATTACATAAAATCCCACGATTCAAGGACCATCTGGTTTGACCGCGACATTTCTGTGAAATGTAGCTTTATCACCAAATAAAATAAAATCAGGGGAGCCTCTTCACTGTCGCATCTTATGATTTCTCGATTGACAAAAATATGATCTTAGATGGTCACTAAGCCTTAGCGGGTACGGTCAACTTAAGATCAGCTTCATATTAACAAAATTATAACAAAATATAGCCTAAAATTAGTTGTATAAACCTTCATAAAGTTAAACAATATAGTAAATTTCGTTTATAATAAGTTTTCAATGATAACACCACTGAAAACGTTTCGATTTGCAACAAAAACGTGTATTTTTAGTGAATTTTTTTTTTAATCCCTAAGATGGTGAGACTATAACACATTTTTTCAAATGAGCGCACAGTAGGACCGCTAGAACCCATATCCGGGGTAAGTTTCAATTTTTACATGTTTATATAATATATATATATATATATATATATATATATATATATATATATATATATATATATATATATATATATATATATATATATATATATATATATATAAATCACCTGGTCTGAGTTCTTTACAAATTTTGTACTTGTGCGGACGTAATTTTTGTTATTGTAAAATAAAATGCGCCGTTGGTTTTGATATACCAACGTTTCGTTTACTCTGCCAGACTGATGTACCGGGATCCTCAGTAACTGCCAACAAAACATTATGTACTGCTTTCTCATTGCTTGACTTTTCTCAAGAAACTACAGGTTTTTTTAAAAGACCATATGTTTTAAGGTTTGTCACTAATTTGCTATACGTCCTCTTATTTGGCTGTCTTCTTTCCAGATATTTCTGCAAATAGATACGCTCCTCAACATAAGGATTTCGGTTGAATGAAATAAAACATTCCAACATTCAAACTTTTTTTCGTTAGAAAACATATTTGCTAGAAGCTGCTATCAATTTATATATCAAATTACACAATAAATTAAAAAGCCTGGACGCAGCAAGTGCGTTATGGTAGTGAATTTTCATAGAAATGATCTGGCATCAAATATTTTATTATAACTTTTTTTTCTTGTAACATAGAAATCTAAATTATGGTGTACAGTTTACCTTTTATATTGTAAACCTACTAACCAAATTTGGTTATAATAGCTTTTTTATTTTTTGAGATAAAATTTTTTTCTAATGAAAACTCAAAATTTTTCCGGAAAAGCTTGTCCCATTTACCTGATTAACCAACATATCCAAGTCATTTACAAAAGGAAGGCACACGCCAAATTTTATCAAAATCAGCCCATTATTTTTTGAGATAAATTTTTTTTTTGAATTCAAACTCAAAATTTTTCCTGAAAACCTCTTCCGATTTTTCTGACTAACGAACTTATCCAATCCATTTACAAAAGGAAGGTACATGCAAAATTTAATTAAAATCGGCCCATTGTTTTTTTAGTTATCGGTGTATATATATATATATATATATATATATATATATATATATATATATATATATATATATATATATATATATATATATATATATATATATATATATATATATATATATATATATAAACATATAAAAATTGAAACTGATCCCGGGTATGGGTTCTAGGGGTCCTAGTTGGCGCTCATTTGCAAAATTTTTTTCAAAATTCAAAAGTCGGGATCTCTCCATTAGTGAATTTTTCCTACGAAAATTCACTAACAAGTAACTAATGTGTCAAAAATTAATATTACTGTCACCACAAATACGGCTTTTGTCACATTTATTTATTTTCCAAATTATTTCTGTCTTTTTAATTCCAGCTTATTTGCTCTGTGTTGATGATGGTCCCGCAAAGACTAAGCGTCGAATTCAAAAATTATCAATGCTACGTTAAAGAAAATGAAAAGTTGCTGTGGAGAAGAGTCATCGGTATTGGTGTAGGTCCACCATTAAGGCCAGAAATAAAAGATATGCAAACCCGAAAAATCCAAATTTTGAAAATTCTCAATACCAACAAAATGTTCGGAGATGTCTAACCGCCATTTTGTTGGGCTTTTGATCGCGCAACTTTTGTGCTATTTAACCAAGTCCGTATCTGCTACCGTTTTGGAGATCCCCATAGTGGCCCTCCTTATTTGGACACACTGTATATATACATATACAATTTTTCAATGAACTTAAATATTTGTCATAGGGATTTCACGTCACGCTAATTTAAGCGTTTTTTGTTTTCAATTCTAAAGTCAGGATTTGCTCAAAAAACGAAAATCCGCTAAAAATGGGCTTTCAGTTTTTGTTGTTGTACACCATCATGGTGTTGTATTTTATTTAAGTTTGGACTCTTGGGAATTATTTAAGCCCATTATTCTTGCGAGCAACGTTACTAAGTAAGATCCATTTTAATAATGGGTTTGTTACGAAATAAGCTGGAATTAAAATGTTTATTACAGGAGGAAAAAAAAGGAAGACCATTAAAAGGGTGCCATATCTGTTTTTCAGACGAGTGTACGTTTTTAATAAAATCTACAGTCAATCGTCATAATTGTCATTATTGGGCAGATAATAATCCAAGAAATTATCACGAAGTCCACACTCAAACTCCACAGAAATTGAATGTCTAAACTAGCATTTTAATCGGACCAATTTTTCTTGATGGCAATTTGAGTGGCGAAACGTATTTGGAGTTACTAGAAGATATCGTTTACCCTCTACTAATTGACATTGTTGAAGATTATCGCTATCAAGAAAATCAATTAGTGTTTCAACATGATGGAGCTTCTCCGCATTTTTTACAACGTGTTAGGGAGTTTTTGAACAGAGAGTTTCCAGCGCAATGGATTGGGCGTAGAGGTGCTATTGAGTGGCCCCCTAGATCACCGGAATTAACTCCTTTAGACTTCTTCCTATGGGGGCCATTTAAAGCGCAACTTTTCTGCTATTTAACCAAGTCCGTATCTGCTGCCGTTTTGGAGATCCCCATAGTGGCCCTCCTTATTTGGACACACACATATACAATTTTTCAATGAACTTAAATATTTGTCATAGGGATCTCACGTCACACTAATTTAAGCGTTTTTTGTTTTCAATTCTAAAGTTAGCATTTGCTCAAAAAATGAAAATTCGCTTAAAATAGACTTTCAGTTTTTGTTGTTGTACACCATCATGGTGATGTATTTTATTTAAGTTGGACTCTTGGGAATTATTTAAGCCCACTATTCTTGCGAGTAACGCTACTAAGTAAGATCCATTTTAATAATGGGTTTGTTACGAAATAAGCTGGAATTAAAATGTTTATTAGAAGAGGAAAAAAAAGAAGACCATTAAAAGGGTGCTAAGCTTTAAGGTAACCCATTAGAGCCGGGTTTGTTTTAGTTTTTGCTCGTTACCCGTATAGTCCGAGCTGTGAAAATAGTACCGGCTAAAAGAAATCCGTGATTGAAAGCGGAGATATATCCAGGCGAATGTTCAATTTGTGAATTAACACTTGAGATCATTGCGATATCGCGCCCATTCCATGAATACAGATTCATTCCCTTAAGGTTCCAGTTCATGTCCTTACACTTTTCACCGGGATTATCCTTCTTTAGGAGTTTCAGATTCAGATTAAACAGAATTTGTTGAGGTGCTCTATCTAAGGAGTATGCCTCGCTTGCTGCAACATAATTGGGACGTTGTACAGAAAGATTCTGTCTTTGATGTAATATCTTTATTTGCAGAATAGCGAAATATATATTCACCGGCTTGGAAGGGGTTGCTTAAAGAAATGCTAATTGTATTTTCTTAAACAATATAAATATATCTAACAAGCAGTTTACCTTTCAAAATGATAATTACATCAATTACAGAACACTAGAATTTGATGTTTTTGGCAAATGTTATTAGTGCATCACACAAGTATATTTTAAAAGAACTTTTACTATGTGATTAATAAATGTGTGTTTTAACAAATTTTCGTACAAAACGATATCCAGGCTTTAAGCCTTTTGAAAAGTAGCTTCAAATAAGAGCAGACCGAGACACTTTAAACCCATCAAAGATAGGGGTGAATTTTTATATTATGTATGTAACGTGGTAATGTAAGGCATTCACCAAGTTTAATCAAAATCTGCCTATTATTTTTTAAGTTATCGGTGTGATACATACATATATATATATATATATATATATATATATATATATATATATATATATATATATATATATATATATATATATATATATATATATACATATTGTTATGATTACATAACATTTGCTCAAATCCGTGCGAGATGTCTCAGCGCCCTCACATTTATTAGGTCAATTGTTACATCCTAAATGATTTAGCTATATATTTTATTAGGTTTTGTATTGTTATTTATAATTTTTCTAAGTCTGTGCATGTATTCTCGAAGTCCTCGCATGTGTTCACCAGTTGTTATGATTATATTAACAAAACAATTGTTTTTATATTTTTATATTTATTTATAAATTGCTGTGTGGCTCATCAGAGCCCCCACGTTGTGTCTCTTGCCCAATTTTCTGTTATAATCTTCCGCCGTTTTTTTTTTTGAGGAACTTGTGCCTATTCGTGCCGTTCCGTTATTTTAGTATTCTCTAATCTTTCAATATATTTCTCTTTTCTAGGCTGTGTTTCCCTAGAAGAGTCACGGCTTTTCATTCCCCCTCGTTTTGCAGGTTGTTCACGTTCACTTCCTCCTGCAGGCATGTTTATTTAAAATTTATAACTATATATATATATATATATATATATATATATATATATATATATATATATATATATATATATATATATATATATATGTTATTGAAAACGAAACAGACCGATTTGCGTCCGGAGAATATTTTTTTTAAGAAACGCTGAAACACGTAAATTTTAATATTGAGGGGGACATGCTTTGACATAAAACTCAACTTTGTGACACCCCCTAAGGGTGGTGATAACAACCCTTATATTTTAAATAGGGAACATGGGTCGAGTGTTTCATCATTTGAAACCTCTTTCTTTTCTAAATTCAGCACACTAATATTTTTGGAAGTTTTATAAACTCGTTTAAAAATTATTCACAGTTGAAGATACAAAAACGCATTTCACTCAGTCCGATAAGAAATGTGCTGATAGTCAATGTTTTGTTGGTTTGTAAACAAAAAATTGACTATCAGAACATCTCTTATCGGAATGAGTGAAATGCGGTTTATTATGTCAGTGTATCGGTCGGTTTGATACCTGATAGTACTACCGAAAATTAATTTTACAACGGTGTATTGTGTATAAGAAAGAGTTGAAATAACTACTTATTTTTTCAAAAACGATGACTCTGCCAACCGTAACGCAAATTTTTTTAATGAACACCATCCGAACAGACATGTTAACACAAAATAGTGATTCCGTAGCCAACAAAAAAGAGGATCCTGAACGTAAATTTCCGGTTAGAAATGAGACTACTGAGACTGAAGTTTTAGGACAAATTGCTGCAGACCCAACTTTGCGCACGAGAAAATTGGCCACTGTTTCAAACATCAAAAGAAGAACTATTCAGCGAATATTGAATCATCATAAATTTCACCCGTATAAAATTCATCTTGTACAACAACTGAATGAAGATGATTTTGATCGGCGGCTCGAGTTTTGTGAAGTTATGACTGCACGAATAGGTGATAATGGGAACTTTATGTTCAATATCTGTTTTTCAGACGAGTGTGCGTTTTTATTAAACTCTACAGTCAATCGTCATAATTGTCGTTATTGGGCAGATAATAATCCAAGAAATTTTCACGCAGTCCACACTCAAACTCCACAGAAATTGAATTTCTGGACTGGCATTTTTGGAGACCGTTTAATCGGACCAATTTTTATTGATGGCAATTTAAGTGGCGAAACGTATTTGGAGTCACTAGAAGATATCGTTTACCCTCTAGTAATTGACATTGTTGAAAATGATGATCACTATCAAGAAAATCAATTCGTGTTTCAACAAGATAGAGCTCCTCCGCATTTTTCACAACGTGTTAGGGAGTTTTTAAACAGAGAGTTTCCAGAGCAATGGATTGGGCGTACAGGTGCTATTGAGTGGCCCCCTAGATCACCGGAATTAACTTCTTTAGACTTCTTTCTATGGGGCCATTTAAAGAGTATAATTTTCGCCACAGAACCGAAGTCTCTGGAAGAATTACGACGACGCATTGTTGAAGAATGCCGTCTTATAACTCCACAAATGCTCCAGAATGTCAGAGCTCGTTTTGAACAAAATTTGTACTTTTATATGGAAGCTGGTGGTCAACAATTTGAACACTTACTTAACTGAATAAATATTTTTGAACTTTCCTTATATGATTTCTTTTTTTTTTTTGCTTTTTATTTTAGTATTATATATATATATATATATATATATATATATATATATATATATATATATATATATATATATATATATATATATATATATATATATATATATATATATAATAACACTACAGTAGACAATCTCCGCACCCAGAAGTCTTAGACATGTGCGGGGGAGCTTACATACACATATAGACAAAGGACACCACGCATAACACATCAGAAGCCGGCCTTCCTACCTACTATATATATACCCAAGCAACATTTAAAGTCAAATTGACGTAAAATCGCCCTACCAATAGGTCGGCGACCAAATCACCACAGGTCATTTTCAAGTAAAATTTAAGTGTATATTACCAATGTGGGGAATAAAGTCAAAGTAATATGGAAGTCGATAATAGGTCCAGCAAGGCGTTTCGACCAAGGCGTTTTAGTTATATTTAGGGCATTTTCATTCAACATTGGGCCAATGGACGTAATATATTGGTAAATATGTGCTACGCTTTACTTGAATCTGACATCTAGGCGCCGAGTGCCGTGACGTTCTTAACAACGAACTACGCATGTGACATTATTCGGTTCTGCAGGATCTGTAGTTATGTATATATAAACAAACAGTAGAGTAGTAGAGATATTGTCCATCTTTGTTAAAAAATGACATCTTGAATGATCAAAGAACTTACTTTGAATATTTGGAACAATGATAAAGGAGATTCGCACTGTATAAAGAAAAAACCACTGCGGTTATGTTTTTTCTGTTAACATGATGATGATACTGCGATAAAATTCGAGCGCCCGTGTAAAAGATAAGATTAGTGAAAATAAAAAATTATTCAAAATTCTTGAAACTATGATTTTGGAGGATTGGTGATGTAAACAACACAAAATTATCCTGTCGTCATGGTATACAAGCATTATTTAATGTTTTTTTCGAACTAAAATTTGATTACACTTTATTCAACAACAAAATATTTTTTATTTTCCAATACAATCAAGATGGATACCGCAAAATTAAATTAATATAGCTGCCCTTCTAACATTATCGACCTGAAAGTTAATTTTGCCCTATTTTTTTACCTATAAGTCACAATCCCTAATGACAGGGAAAACTAACCAAACTTTGAAGGCATTTTGTCCTATTATGGGAATTTCAACTATATGGTAAACGAATTTTGTTTGAATTTATTAGAAATGAAACATTTTCGTCTATAAAAATATATATTACTTATATCCGTGCACAGCCGAGAGACATATAGGAATGATTATACAGCGCTTTTGGTTTTTGATTACATAATATATAGACATTAATAGAAAATAGAAACATAATAAAATAAGTATATAAACATAAACATGACAGCTGACTGTGTTGCCAATGCTTCACTCCATTTGGCATGAAAAGGGATGTATTATATTGAAGAGGGAAACGTGCTGATTTGATACCAGCATATAATTGAAATTCAGTTTTACTTTCATATACCTAGTAATAGTAGCCGATCAAGTTGTCATACTTTTTTAGGATTTACACAGAGAACATTATCGAAATAATAATTATTAATATGAAGCGAACTGAATACAAGCATTCTTCACTACTCTATAATAATTTGTAGTATGTCTGTAAACTTTTATTGGTTTCAAAGGGGGCATTGTAACACTATATTTGTTACTGGTGCTCGCACATTCACAACAAGAATAAACTTTTATTGATGAAGTTTATCAACTGACATACCTTTAAGATTCACAAATGTATTTAACGGCTGTACACTTTGAATTTTGAGGACAATTTTTATTTCAAGTCAGATTTTATGGGTATTTTCAACTTGAAGGTAGGCAATTTGGCTTGAAAGACCATTTCTGCAGTAATTATGACTTTATAGCCGATCAGAAAGGCATTTTAGGTTAGCTCAGTGCCCAAAATATTTCCTGTGCTGTATTGCACTGAAATTGGTAATATATATGTAAGCTGGACTACATAAGAAGACCTCCAATTTACTATACCACAGAGACATATTGCAGGTTAATATTAGGTAATAAATTACCTTAAAGTATTATTTATATTTATATTTCAGGTATCTCGACTTGGTAGTCGATTTTCAGTCCAATTTAGGGCACACTTTGACCTAAAAATTACCAACCCTGGAATTGAAACACAAAAGTATATTCAAGTATATTTTATGAGTAAAATTGAACCAATTTTTTCCCAATTTAGTTACTTGTAAGTTACCGACTTTGGAGTAATTTTAATAGTCAAGAATAAGCTAGTTCGGAGCCGCATTTCCAAATTTGTAGTCATTAAGGCAACATTTTGGTTAATTATTACTAAATTACAACTTGGTTAGGTTATATATATATATATATATATATATATATATATATATATATATATATATATATATATATATATATATATTTATATTTAAGGAAATTGTTTTAAAATTCAAAAGTCGAAATTTCCTCATTAGTAAATTTTTTCTACAACTTGGTTAGGTTATATATATATATATATATATATATATATATATATATATATATATATATATATATATATATATATATATTGCCCTAATAACTCAGATAAGCAATGATATTCCCTTTTTAAAATATTTGTCAGCAACACAATTTATCAACAATTCTTTAAAATTCATTTGCAAACCATCTTTACCTATGTAAGGCTAGATGTTCCTCACCGAGATGGCTACCCTGCGTACGTCTCACTATGTATCTTTACTTACATTTTATGATGAAATTGTATGGAGGACCCTCTTATCCCTAGTAATGGTCTTATCTTCCTGATTTAATAATAAACAAATTTCATATAACAGTAATCCATTTTCAAATGTATATATCTATATTTTGTTAATACCTTGATTTTATAATACCCTGTGTGACCCCTATTGGTCTCTACCTCAACTAACGTCTGTCAGTGATCACAATTTTCCATACTTAATTATTACGTTTGCCATTCCGGATATTATTATTACTATTATTATGCTTGACCATAATAATGTTTTTGGCTCTTCTATTTCACAGTTACATTTTTTTTTTGCAGCCAGTTAAAAATTTAACTCTAAAAAACTTACACCCGCATTTCAATCTTTGCCTGTTACTATAGTTGCCACAGGTGGGTAAACTTGCATTTCGTTGCTCCTACTAATTTTTGTGCAAATTGTGTCATAAATTTTATCAACACACACATAGAGTAGGCTTGTTTAACCTTCAGACATACTTTTCATTGATTTTTTCGATGTAAAAGCTTATCATTTTAATACTTATCTTACTGACTCCTGAAAAGCGTCTGTTTTTTACCAGATATATATATATATATATATATATATATATATATATATATATATATATATATATATATATATATATATATATATATATATATATATATTATAGAAACATATAAAACTTAGAACTGGCTGCCAGACATATGTTCTATGGGGCCTAGTTCGCGGTCGTTTAAGGAAATTGTTTTAAAATTCAAAAGTCGAAATTTCCTCATTAGTGAATTTTTTCTACGAAAATGCTAAAGTTTTAAGGTGCCTTAACAAATAATCTTATATAGGGTTTAATTAGTGTAAATTGAGAGACAAATCCATAAACATTCATTAGTAATTACAAAAGAGCTGTTTACTAATTACTGATGTATTATCTGTTTATGGCGTAGTTACCCATGAAAATCATAAACATAAACAGAATGTTCGCAATATACATTTTAATTAGGCAATTATGTCTATGTCTAAATTACGAGAATATTTCCCAATTTCAGTAAATGCTGTAAAAGTTTTCGATTGATATAATCAGTGTCCGATAAACCTTAATATGGTTTAATATTTCCAATGCTAGTAGATTGAAAAATTAAAAATTGTTTCGGTATATTTTATTAACAATCAAATATCTTTTTATATTGTCATAGGTTTTTGCAACCCCCAAGGGGTGGTTAATATGCGGTCGAAACGCATATATTTTAAATTGGCTCTATCCTGTAGCACCTCATTTCTAAGGTATTGAAGAACGCCACCTTGTGTCCAAGATTGAAAGTATCTACGTTAACCGATGCTTAAGTGATTAATTTTAATTAAAGTTAATAATTTATTACAAATTTTTTAAATTATTAACAATTTACAAAATTGTTTCGATTAAAAAAGAGATCAGGCAGGACCTTAAAATACTAGGAAGTTTATCGTTCACCTGTTATTGATAACAAATGACAACAAAAAATAAGAGATTTCTGCTGGTGATAAAATTCATGCCCAATTTCAGTATTTGTATATTGTCGTAAAATAGTTTCAGGTTTACTTGCATTTTACAAGCCTCTGGAATAAACCAAACATCAGGGATGGCAATCAAAAGGCTGCCGCACAAAGCAGTCATGGCTCTGCTAGCAATCATAAAAGCCTCATTACGATTAAACATCTTTCCAAAATGGTGGAAACTAGCCAAGATAATCCTAATTAAAAAACTACACAAAAACCCAAAAGAACCCGAAAGCTACAGAGCAACTAGCATCTTGTATACCTTGTCTAATATTCTCGGAAAAATAATACTGTCAATAGTTACCGACCACATCATCTTTTCTGATTAACAATTTGGTTTTAGAACCAATCACTTTACCCAAAATAAAATATGCAGAATTGTTGAAATCTTTACAACCAACTTTGAAGAGAAAGAATCGACCGCAGCGCTTTTCCTAGGCATTGTAAAGGCATTTAACAAGGTTTGGCACGAAGGCACGATTTTAAAACTGATCAAATACAATTACCATCGCGTCGTTCCAAAGTAACAGAACTTTCGAAGTAAACATTGACAGTCAACATGCAACAACAAGACCTATAAAATCTGGAGTACCTCAAGCTGCAGCCATGTCTTGACATGTATATGGCATATTCACTTCTGACATGACAAAATCAGACAGAATAAATACCGCTCAATATACCGACGGCACAGCTATATTCACCGCAGCATTTAAAACAAGATTCGTACAACAAAGATTGCAAGCCAACCTCATCACATATAAAAAAGCCATTTACAAAAGGAAGGTACATGCCAAATCTTATTAAAATCGGCTTATTACTTTTTGAGATAAGAATTTTTTTCGAATAAAAACTCAAAATTTTCCCGGAAAACCTCATCCGATTTTCCTGACTAACGAACTTGTCAAAGCCATTTACAAAAGGAAGATACATGCCAAATTTTATTAAAATCGGCTTATTACTTTTTGAGATAAGAATTTTTTTCGAAAAAAAACTCAAAATTTTCCCGGAAAACCTCATCCGATTTTCCTGACTAACGAACTTGTCAAAGCCATTTACAAAAGGAAGATACATGCCAAATTTTATTAAAATCGGCTTATTACTTTTTGAGATAAGAATTTTTTTCGAATGAAAACTCAAAATTTTCCCGGAAAACCTCATCCGATTTTTCTGACTAACGAACTTATCCAAGCTATTTACAAAAGAAAGGTACATGCCAAATTGTATCAAAATCGGCCTATTATTTTTTGAATCGGTGTGATACATATATGTATACATATATATATATATATATATATATATATATATATATATATATATATATATATATATATATATATATATATATATATATATATATATATATATATATATATATATATATATATATATATATATATATATATATATATATATATATAAACATATAAAAATTGAAACTGACCCCGGATATGGGTTCTAGGGGTCCTAGTTCGCGCTCATTTGCAAAAAAAAATTTCAAAATTCAAAAGTCGGGATCTCTCCATTAGTGAATTTTTTCTACGAAAATTCACTAAAAATACCTGATAAACTGGAAAATTCAAGTCAACCCAGAGAAGAGTACGGCAATACAATTTAAAAACAGACCAGACCATATTCTATGAAAACACATGTCAAATATCTTGGAGTTCTGACAGCCGCCATTCAGATCACACTCTACAGAAACAAAAACCAAAGTGAAAACAGTTAAAAACGCGTTGATACCACTAAAACGAAGACATAGCACAAGGTCGCCAGACAACAAAATGGTATTTTACAAAACTGTAATGACACCAGCATCACTTACAGTATTCCAGTATGGGGACATACAGCCAAAACTTATCTTAACTTAATTTTTTATTTTTTTATTTCAACAACACACCATGAGGGTTCACAGCCGAAATACTATCGTACCGTGGGTATCGACAAAGAGAAAAGAGGCAACTTATTAATTCTGGACTTGAAGGTTTGGAGGTTAGGAGGAGAAGGAAAAACGTGTGCCGGCAAGGAATTCTACAACTTGGAAGTTCTCGGGACAAAAGAGCGGGCATAACAATATGCTCTATATCTGATGACCTGGACAGTAGAGGGGTGCATTCGCTCTGTTCCCCTGGTAGATCTGTTGGGGGCAGCAGGTGGAGGAACTATTGAAGAAAGCTACTCCGAGCAGCGTCCGTGTAGCTATCTGCAAAAGAGAGAGGGAGAGAGATAGAGAGAGACGTCACCAACGGCACGTGGGTGGGCAAGGGATAGCAGCCTTTGGGTGAGGGTAGGTTCACCGATGAGACGTATAGCTCCCTTTTGAATAGAGTACAGAATAGCGAGTGTAGAAGGGGCAGCGGCACCCCAGATGTGGGAGCAGTATTCGAGGTTGGGCCTTCGTGCACACATTTTGAAAATCTTATCTTTAGCGGTCTTAAAGATAATTTAGGAAAATCGCTTTAAGCGTAACAATTTTGACACGCTCTATCTCAGTGTCGCGACCTTAAAATGAAAAATGTTATTCGTACTACCCCCACTATTTTTTCAAGGCCAACTCACACCTCATTATTAAGTATAATCAGGGCACCCTGTCTAAACAGAATGGTAGTTAAGTTTAGAAATGTTCAGCCTTTCATGCCACTAACTTTGTTATTGAAACGATCGTCAGGTCTATAAAACTATGTTTCACTTTTAAAATTTTCATGAAAAAACCGCTAGTATAACGTGCCTCTTGGGTCAAAACATTTTTGTTAAGCCTAACCAGGGGCGGCTCCTCAATAAGTGCGCCGGTGCGCGCGCACTGCCACCTGCCGTGGAAAAAATAATATTTTTGTTATGCTATATTTCAATAAATTTTATTTACTTTTTACCTCCTGCATTCAACAAACAAAATTAGTATATAGAGGATCGCGGAGAGTCGGCAGCCATTAATACAGAATACAGAATCAGAATAAGTTCCAATAAGTATAGTGTTAATTGTTGCAGACGTTATATACATCCATATCCATATAAAGCAGTCGGGTGGCGGTGTGTATATTTCGGCGCTCTCAGGAAATGCGATACTTCAGTGCGAAATGATCGCCGAATCTTGATGATCTTCGTCGAAAACGACCGAATAAGTAATCTGTTGTGCGCTATAAAATTACACACTTCCAGTTTGTAGTGGACTTTTGGCAGAGCGTGTGTAGTGTGTACCTACTACCTAGTAATTTTCGTCTTCGCGTCGGATTGATTTTTAATTAGATCATTTAGTTGTTGTTTACATGTTCTAACAAGACAATTATTATTATTATGATGGGTACTACTTTGGGTTGCTTAATAAGTGGACAAAATAATTGTGATACTGTGATTAATTTAGTGAATATTTTAAATTTAAAGGTTGGCTTTTAAGGGACTTTTTAACTACTATAACGTATAACTAACTAAAGGAAAACTAGGTAAGTAGTTAATAATTATTAAGTTTAGAAAATATGTTTCGTTATAATACATTTTCGGGCAAAAACTAGGCGAGCCCTTCATTTTTAGTGAATTTTCATTTAAAAAATTCACTAAGAGGTATCGATGGAGAGACTTTGCAAAATTTTTTCCAAATGAGCGCAAACTAGCACCCTTAGAACCTATATCCGGGGTCAGTTTCAATTTTTATATGAATTTATATATATAATATATATATATATATATATATATATATATATATATATATATATATATATATATATATATATATATATATATATATATATATATATATATATATGTGTGTGTGTGTGTGTGTGTGTGTATGTGTGTGTGTGTTCAACCCTAGGCCTCAGAGAGATCTCTCTCAGGCCTAGGGTTGAACACACTGAGACCTCACAGACGATCTCTGGAGAGATTTGGGGAGTAGGCAGATTGAGGCCCTGTAATCGAGCTAATAGAGTTACAACAACCCAACCTACCTTTGTCCGCCGCTCTAAGGAGTAGGCAGATTGAGGCCTTAGAGTGTCCTTACATATCTCCTTTACCTATTGAAAATGGCTCCAAAACAGGAGCCGAAACGTCGAGTTTTCATAAATTCTGGACGCGGTTCAACCCGAGAACTAAGTATGTCTCATATATATATATATATATATATATATATATATATATATATATATATATATATATATATATATATATATATATATATATATATATATATATATATGTAGAGTTGGCTCGTAACACAAACACTGGGTGATTTCAACTTAACACAAACTTTATTCGCCTACTTATATACACCTATTTATTTACACTGTTGACTAAACTATTATTACAATTATATACAAGAAACTTTAACTAAACAATGCATTTGCTAGCGCTATTGATGCCGACAGATAATATTTGCGTCTTTCGTCTTACGGCTCTCTTGGCCTTCTTCCCCGATGCTACCCTCGAGCTTTCATATTTACCACCTCAAGTAATTCGTGAGCGCTGTTGCCATACGTCATAAACTAATGATAGACTAAATAAAAAATTAAAACTAATTGCTGGCCAATGGTAAATCCCACAACTCGGTCATCCTACATTTCATCCGACCCGGATGAATCAGAATCATATCTCCATGGCTTCATATAGTCTGCGCTGGTTGACGTAATTCTAGGACCTTCTCCTTTGCCTATCTTTTCCACATCGTAGCGGTCGTTACGCTTGACTTTTATTATTTTGTAAGGTCCTAAAAATTTTGGGTATAGTTTGGCCTGAGTGCCAAACTGGGTTCTTTTAATAGCGACAATTTGGTTAAGACTATACGTGGTCGCTTTTCTTCGCTTCTTGTTAAATGTATTGGCGTTCTCCCTTTGCACGGTCTGAATTTGGGATTTTGTCCTCTCTCTGCATTCTTCCCCCTCTTTGTCAAACAACTCTCGGCCAGCTTCTTCGAGTGCTTGCAGAATATCCAAGTTTTCCCTCTTTCGCATCTGGGTTCCAAAACTTGCCTGCATCGTAGATTGACGCTCCAATACCTGCCTGTTTTCTGGTATTGCCAGTTGACTGGGAGTTTGGTAAATGGGTTCCTCGTCTTTCAATATAAGCTTCATTACATCATCTGCACAGTCCGTCTTTTCTGGTTTGTAATTTTGCACCATCTTTACTGTCGTCTGAGGTTTTTCCTCTTTAGTTTGTTCTGTCACAACATTTTTGCCGGTCTCATCTATGCTCATTCTCATAAGAAAGTTGGCTTTCTTATGCAATATAATTCCATCTTCGCTGATAATTGCTTGTGCTTGAGAAAGGATATTACTGCCTACGACTGCCTTAAAGCCTACCTTCATCGGCAAAATGTGAAAAGTCAGATCAACCTGCTCGTCGTTTACTGTGACATTCCTTCTAAATAAACCAAGCGTCCTGATCTTATTGCCCCCAATTCCCGTAATGTAAGTCAAACTTGGTACAAGAGGAATATCTTTGAGATACTGTCTGTAAACATCTTCTCTTATGCCGCTTATATCGCTCCCAGTGCATCCCAAAGCATCAATGGTAACATTATCTATTTGCAGTTTGACTTGAGTAAACGGCGATAAAACCATTGTTCTCATTGTTCTCACGTGTTGCACTGGTATTGTTTCGTCTTTTGTGATTCTCTCTGGACAGACCGTAGCAATGTGTCCAAACTCGTTACAACCAAAACACTTGATTCCTTTCTCTCTGGATGGGCACTGCTTAGACATGTGATTTTTCTCTCCACAGTTAAAACATATCAGCTTGGTCTTCTGGCCGGACTTGTCCATCAAGTTTCCTCTGTTCATTCCAAAATTCTTCTTAACTACCTTATGTTCTACAGTGCTTTCCTTAGATGTTGTGGCCGACAACTTTGAAACTATCTTCTCATACATCTTCACCTTCTCTTTAAAATCGCTAAAGGAACGTGCACCATACAGGATGACTTTACTTGCAGAATCATCCGGAATGCCATCAATGATGTATTGGATTACAACATCAGCGTCTATATTTGCACGAGCTCCAATTTCGCGCATTACTAAGGCATACTCCGACAAAGTTTCTTCTTTCTTCAGCTTACGAAACATGAGCATCCTGTGTATATCGGCACTACTCACTTTTACTTGAAACTCTTCTTTCAATAGCCGCTTCAGTTTTGTCCAATTGGTTACTCCTTTCTCCGCACGAATATATAATTTAGCCATACCGCGTAATGACTTTTTGGCAAAAATTAATTTCTGGAGATCGTTCCAACCGGTAACCTCGGCTATCTCCTCAAACTCTTCTATCCATCTCTCTATTGGATAGTCGTCTTGCCCACTAAACTGGCGAATCGAATCCTCTACATCTCGGAAAGTTAATGCAAATGAGCTAGCCGTTTCCTTTTGGCCACGTCTTTGTGTTGTCAAAACCTCATCTGACTCTGGTACAGAAACAGGTTCACCATCCTCCTCATTATCAGTGCCTTCCTCCGATATGTCATTGACCCCATTTACCTGCACTCTAAGGTCCGTCAGATATGTGCAGATTCTCTTCACGATTTCATTTTCATTTCCAGAATAATCGATGTCTAAAATGTGGCACACTGCTACCATGTCGACTAATTCCAGCTTAGATTGTACGTCCTCTATCTTCTCGCGAAATTCTGCTGAAGAAACGTCAAAGGAAAACCCACTGAACTGCTTTAAGTCTCTTCTTATACCACGGCCCTGACCTTCTTCTCCGTGAGTCACCACATGAAGCGCCTTAACCGCCCTGAGACTACCATTAGCAATATTATATCCCACTTTGGGAATTACTTCTAAAGTCGTCATCTTTTCTTATTAAAGGAAAAACGCTCAACGAACACAAAGGTGTAACTTTTTGATAAAACCTAATTAAATGTGTTACTTCTAAGCTGTAAATAAATACAAATCAGCTTATTCACTACTTCTTTCGTCTCAAAATTCGTCTAAATAAATTAAAATTCAATTGATTTTAATTAATTTCGTCTTAATAAAAATAAAATTATCAAGCTAAAACTCGTCTAGTACCCTATAAAATATTTACTGATATCTTTCGTCGTATTATCCGTCCGCGTCAATTTACAAAATAAAATAAACATCAAAAGCTGAAATAAAACGTTCTACATCCACAAAATAATTATTTAAATGCACACAATAAAATATCAAATCAACTACTTCTACAATAAAAAATAAATAAAAGATCACTTGAAATAAAAAAACATAAAAAGTATCAAAACATTTCTTAAAAACACGTCTGGAATTATAGTGTTCAGAAAAAAGTCAGCTTTCTAAATTTATAGAACATAAAGATTGTCTCAAACTGGCAACGCTGGGCCTCTTAACACTTGATGCAACAGGAAGTACGGTGCTGGTAAATCGGCTGAAATTCTTAGCAATTTAAGGCCTGAACGACCCTCTGCTAGTTGGATACAGATATTACAAATACAGAAATGCATAAAACATCTGTTTAAGCTTCAGGCTGCCAAACAAAAGAGTGTGCGTACTAATGTTTTTATTATCTTGAAGGTTCAATAGATGCACCACCAAACGTAAGCTCACGTACGCGGAATTTCTTGTTCGAGAATCGTCTAAAATATTAAAGCGTACTTACAGTCTTTGTCGGCTTGGCTTTGTTTGTCTAGGTCATATCCCGGACGAGCCCCCAAAAAATATGTAGAGTTGGCTCGTAACACAAACACTGGGTGATTTCAACTTAACACAAACTTTATTCGCCTACTTATATACACCTATTTATTTACACTGTTGACTAAACTATTATTACAATTATATACAAGAAACTTTAACTAAACAATGCATTTGCTAGCGCTATTGATGCCGACAGATAATATTTGCGTCTTTCGTCTTACGGCTCTCTTGGCCTTCTTCCCCGATGCTACCCTCGAGCTTTCATATTTACCACCTCAAGTAATTCGTGAGCGCTGTTGCCATACGTCATAAACTAATGATAGACTAAATAAAAAATTAAAACTAATTGCTGGCCAATGGTAAATCCCACATATATATATATATATATATATATATATATATATATATATATATATATATATATATATATATATATATATATATATATATATATATATATATATATATATATATATATATATATATGTATCCAACCGATAACTCAAAAAGTAAGCAACTGATTTAAATGAAATTTGGCAAGTGCCTTTGTTTTATTAATGGCTTGGATGAGTTCGTCAGTCAGGAAAATCCGATAACGTTTTCCGGGAAAATTTTGAGTTTTGTTTCAAAAAAAATATTTTTCTTCAAAAATTACAAAGGTATTTTAATGAAATTTGGTTAATATGTTTCCTTGTAAAAGACCTTACTACACACTAAAACTCAACTTATTGAAATTTTGAATTTTCTTTTGAAATAAATTTTTTTCTCCGAAAATTACGAAGTTATTTTGATGAAATTTGATGGATATGTTGCCCTGGGTAAGTTTCTACTATACACCAAATTTCAACTTTCTAAGTTCGTATAAACTTGAGGTATTCAAATTTGAAGCATTTAATAAAAATTTACTACCATAACGCACTTGCTGCGTCCCGAACTTATTTTTTCTTGCGCACCCCCAATACATTAAGGCACAAGCCGATACTGAACCTATCTTAACGTAACCATGAAGTTTTGATACCTGGACTTGCACAGAATTTTACAATGAATACATTTTACTTCTTAAATATAAAAGTTCAATTCCCTTGGACAGCATAATCAACAGAGCAACTTTAAGAGAGAGATAGCATTTTGAACATTTTCGTCTACAAATCGTTCGGTAAATTTAACCAGAAACTTTCATATCTTGAACGAGGCAGAATTTTTATTTCCAGCGGGACTGTGTAAATTCCATATGCATGTACGGTCAACACATGCCGCGTTATTCGTAATGCGGATTGCAGCCAAAGCTTGCAGTTATCTATCGAGATGAAAGCACGGGCATAAAGCCAGGAACATGAAGAGAATCACAAAATGACTCTGAGGCAGCTTTAACAAACTGATGTGTCCATTGGGACCATGAAATTCGGAGCATCTATTTACAGCAAACCGTCAGATGTTGCTATCGTTAGATTTTAAAGATTGAAAGGTACGTCCAAAAAGTACTTCAATTTGCATATTGTTTTGTACATTCATGACAAAGATACTCTTCTTAAGCTTAATTTTCTACTTTTATAAGAAATCTTAGGTTGTTCCAATAAAGAAAAAGAAAGCGTGGACGCAGCAAGTGCGTTATGGTAGTGAATTTTCATAGAAATGATCTGGCACAAAATATTTTATTATAACTTTTTTTTGTAACATAGAAATCTAAATTTTGGTGTATAGTTTACTTTTTATATCGTAAACGTACCTACCAAATTTGGTTATCATAGAGTTTTTATTTTTTAAGATAAAAATTTTTTTCAAATGAAAACTCAAAATTTTCCGGAAAACCTCGTCCGATTTTTCTGATTAACGAACTTATCAAAGACATTTACAAAAGGAAGGTACATGCCAAATTTTATCAAAATAGGCCCATTATTCTTTGAGATAAAAATTTTTTTTGAATGAAAACTCAAAATTTTCCCGGAAAACCTCGTCCGATTTTCCTGGCTAACAAACTTGTCAAGGCTATTTATAAAAGAAAGGTACATGCCAAATTTTATTAAAATCGTCTTATTACTTTTTGAGATAAGAATTTTTTTCGAATGAAAACTCAAAATTTTCCCGGAAAACCTCGTCCGATTTTCCTGACTAACGAACTTATCCAACCTATTTACAAAAGAAATGTACATGCCAAATTTTATCAAAATCGGCCCATTATTTTTTGAGTTATCGGTGTGATATATATACAGGGTCGCTGATAAGTCTGGAAACGGTCGATTATCCGGGAAAATATACAAGGTGTCGAAAAAAGTTTTATACAAAAGTTTTTGGGTTCTTCAATGTCTACTAGGCGGTGATAATTTTATTTATACAGGGTTGGTCATACAGGCGTGGCACACCAATATTAATTTTTTTTAATGGAACACCCTATATATTATTCGATATTTCAATCCTTCTCTTAATTTTGAGCAACATTTATGAGAAGCATAATGTACCTAAACTCAATCGTTTCCGGGTAAAAAAATAAATAAAAATAAACGCTACTGTTTTTAAAATCTATTGGATGAAGAACAAAAATAAATGAAAAGTAGATTATCTCTTGAAAACAATCTGTGAGTGTGAAAAGAACCGGTTGCGATGTTTTTAACATTGTTTGGAATCCCAAGATAAGATAAGATGCCCATAAGAAACGCAGTATTATTCTTTTGTTTTAAAATGTTTCCAGGACAACGAATGTCAAACATTCATTCAGTGTCAACAGTTTTGAAACATTAGTAATTTAGTGTCGACAGTTTTTGTGCAAAATGGCAAGTTTAAGTGAAACCGAACGTATCGAAATTTTAATGATGATAGGGTACGGTGATAGAACACGAAGTTTTGCTCAAGTGGTGATTATGTTCAATGAGTTGCATCCTGAGCGGGAATCGATCTCCAAATCCACAGTTTCGAAAACTTTGCATCGTTTTCACGAAACTGGCGGTATCAAGGATAAACCTAGAACTGGAAGGCCAGTAACCGTTACAAATGAAGAAAATTCTTTGAATGTAATATTGGATGTGGTGGAAAATCCGAAAACTTCGGCACAGCAATTGGCTTTAAATCACAATATGAGTCGATATTCAATTCAAAAGATTACGAAGCGGGAAAAGTTCCGTCCATATAAAATTCATTTATTGCAAGAACTGAGTGAAGACGATTTTGATCGCAGAATCGAGTTCTGTGAACTTATTATGGAGAAGTTACGCCAAAATTTTAACTTTGCCAACCACATTTTGTTTTCCGACGAATCTACATTTTGTTTGAATGGACAAGTCAACCGACACAACTGTAGGTACTGGTCAGACGAAAACCCACATTGGATGGAACAAATTCACACCCAAAGACCGCAAAAAGTAAATGTTTGGTGTGCTATTATTGGTGGACATATCATAGGACCTTATTTTATACACGGTAATTTGAACTCTGCTCGATATTTGACACTTTTGCAAGAATCAATTGTTCCAGACGTTAGTCGATTATTTCCGAACAATAACGACCCAAATCTACCAGCGGAAGAAATATGGTTTCAGCAGGATGGGGCACCCCCTCATTTTGGAATTGAGGTACGGGAATATCTTAATCAAACCTTTCCTGGCAGATGGATAGGGCGCAGGGGAACTATTGAATGGCCAGCTAGGTCTCCCGACATGACGCCGCTTGACTTTTTTTTGTGGGGTCATGTAAAAAATTTAATTTACCAAAATAGACCGCAGAATATTGAAGAGTTGCAAGCAAGGATTGTGCATGAAATTAATAACATTCCTCAAAACGCTCTTGTAAATGCAGTGCAATGTTTTGTTAAGCGAATTCATTATTGTCAGGAGGTCAATGGAGAACACTTTGAACATCTTATAAAATAGGATTTCAAACAATGTTAAAAACATCGCAACCGGTTCTTTTCACACTCACAGATTGTTTTCAAGAGATATTCTACTTTTCATTTATTTTTGTTCTTCATCCAATAGATTTTAAAAACAATAGCGTTTATTTTTATTTATTTTTTTACCCGGAAACGATTGAGTTTATGTACATCATGCTTCTGATAAATGTTGCTCAAAATTAAGAGAAGGATTGAAATATCGAATAATATATAGGGTGTTCCATTAAAAAAATAATAATATTGGTGTGCCACGCCTGTATGACCAACCCTGTATAAATGAAATTATCACCGCCTAGTAGACATTGAAGAACCCAAAAACTTTTGTATAAAACTTTTTTCGACACCTTGTATATTTTCCCGGATAATCGACCGTTTCCAGACTTATCAGCGAGCCTGTATATATATATATATATATATATATATATATATATATATATATATATATATATATATATATATATATATATATATATATATATAAATATATATAAATATATATATATATAAATATATATATAATATATATATATATATATATATATATATATATATATATATATATATATATATATATATATATATATATATATATATATATATATATATATATATATATATATATATATATATATATATATATATATATATATATATATATAAACATATAAAAATTGAAACTAACCCCGGATATGGGTTCTAGGGGTCCTAGTTCGCACTCATTTGCAAAAAATTTTTCAAAATTCAAAAGTCGGGATCTCCCCATTAGTGAATTTTTTCTACGAAAATTCACTAAAAAGAAAGCCTGGACGCAGCAAGTGCGTTATGGTAGTGAATTTTCATAGAAATGATCTGGCACAAAATATTTTATTATAACTTTTTTTTTGTAACATAGAAATCTAAATTTTGATGTATAGTTTACTTTTTATATGGTAAACCTACCTATCAAATTTGGTTATCATAGATTTTTTATTTTTTAAGATAAAAATTTTTTTCAAATAAAAACTCAAAATTTTCCTGGAAAACCTCGTCCGATTTTTTTGATTAACGAATTTATCAAAGCCACTAAAAAAGGAAGGTACGTGCCAAATTTTATCAAAATGGGCCTTTTATTCTTTGAGATAAAATTTTTTTCTAATGAAAACTCAAAATTTTCCCGGAAAACCTCGTCCGATTTACACGACTAACAAACTTATCAAAGGCATTTACAAAAGGAAGGTACATGCCAAATTTTATCAAAATCGGCCTTTTAGTGAATTTTCTTAAAAAAAATTCACTAATGAGGAGATCCCGACTTTTGAATTTTGAAAAAATTTCTTCAAATGAGCGCCCCCCAGAACACATTTCCGGGGTCAGTTAAAATTTTTATATGTTTATATATATATATATATATATATATATATATATATATATATATATATATATATATATATATATATATCACACCGATAACTCAAAAAATAATGGGCCGATTTTGATTAAATTTAGTGAATACCTTCCTTTTGCAAATGGCTTGGATAAGTTCGTTATCCAGGAAAATCGGTCCAGGTTTTCCCGGAAAATTTTGTGTTTTCTTTCAAAAAAAAATTATATCTCCGGGATTAACAAAGTAAGGACAACCAAATTTGGTACGCATCCTTATAGGTAAGCTACGTACCAAAATTTAGCTCTGTAGGTCAAAAGACAAAAAAGTTATAGGCATTTAAAGAAAAATAAATTAAGGTTTTTCACAAAACGTCAAAGTTGCGATTTAAACGTCAAAATTGGCAACATTTAGGAAAAGAACTTGAATCTAATACGGGCTATGGAAATAAAGTGTCTCAAGAAGAATGTTTTACAAACCCTGAAGTCTTAGTTTCAACCGTCATTGTCCTTCATTTTAATAAAATGTTTCCAGAAAATTCATTTCAAATAGACCCTTTCTCTGACGCTTGGCAGTAGTCTTAGCTATAAAGTTTATCGTTTAATAGTATATAATTGTTGTAGACTTTTCGTGAAAAAATCAATAAAGCTCAATATATCTGTTATTATACAAGATATGAAAAAAAATTGTATATAATAATTATAGGGTGTCTTAAGCTACATCTTAAAAATTACTTCTACAATCACAGGCTGGCCCATAAGTCGTTGGTGATACAAATTTTTTTTTTAATCAAACACGCCTTATGTTATTGCATTTTTGCATTTTCCATCAAAATATAATGCATGTTTGTAAGAAAAAAATAATTCTGGACGCATTAAGTGCGTTATGGTAGCGAATTTTGATCAAATGCTTAATATTTGAATAGCTCAATTTGCTATTAACCTATAAGGTTGACCAAGAAACGAATTTTTTCGGGAACACTTTAAGTTTGCTTTCGGAAATTTTTGTACATTTTCAAACAATAAAGTTACTTTGATGAAACATGGCACATTGTTTTTACTATATAGATTATACTGGTAACCAAATTTGATGCCTGCTTTCTTAAAAACACACATTATTGCTATTAAAAAATAGTTTTATGAAAATTCACTACCATAACGCACTTGCTGCGTCCAGAGTTTTATTCTTTGAGATAAGATTTTTTTTCGAATTAAAACTCAAATTTTTCCCTGAAAATCTCATCCGATTTTCTTGAATAACAAACTTGTCAGATTCATTTACAAAAGGACGGTACATGCCAAATTTTATTAAAATCAGTTTATTACTTTTTGAGATAAGAATTTTTTCGAATGAAAACTCAAAATTTTCCCAGAAAACCTCGTCCGATTTTCCTGACTAACGAACTTATCCAAGCCATTTACAAAAGAAAGGTACATGCCAAATTTTATCAAAATCGGCTCGTTATTTTTTGAGTTATCGGTGTGATACATATATATATATATATATATATATATATATATATATATATATATATATATATATATATATATATATATATATATATATATATATATATATATATATATAAACATATAAAAATTGAAACTAACCCCGGATATGGGTTCTAGGGGTCCTAGTTCGCGCTCATTTGCAAAAAATTTTTGAAAATTCAAAAGTAGGGATCTCCCCATTAGTGAATTTTTTCTACGAAAATTCACTAAAAGTCTGGACACAGCAAGTGCGTTATAGCAGTGAATTTTTATTAAAATGCTTTGAATATCAAATATGTCTTTTTAATGCAAGCAGTCATCAATTTGGTTACCGGTATAACCTATATAGTAGAAACAATGTGCCATATTTTATCAAAAAAACTTATTGTTTGAAAATGTACAAAAATTTTCCGACAATAAACGTTGGTTTCCTAGCCAACAAACCTTAGGTTAATAGCAAATTGAGTTATAGAAATTTGAAGCATTCAATGAAAATTTGCTACCATAACGCACTTATTTCGTCTTGATTTTATTTCTTACAAATATATTTCGATAAAAAATGCAATAAAATCAGGCTGTTTGAAAAAAATTGTAGGGATCACCAACGACTTATGGGCCAGCCGGTGACTGTCAAAATAATTTTATAAGATGCAGCTCAAGATACCCTATAATTAACTTATACATTTTTTTCTCGTCTCTTGTATAATAATAATTATATTGAGCTTTACCGTAGAAACGCGTCACCCTGTATATATGTAAGCAGATCAAAACTAAACGTAAACCCGGATATGGATTCCAGGGGGCCTAGTTTGCGCTCATTTGAGAAAATGTTTTTAAAATTCTAAAGTCGCGGTCTCCTCCTTGACGAATTTTTTGTACGAAAATTAGCTAAAAATTATAGACCGTTAAACCAAAAACTTAACTAAAACTACCGCCAAAGCATCAAAGAGAAAATAACTAACCTGTTGCAGAACAGCCTCTTTTGTAAAACTTCGATCATTTATAAGTCTTGATAAAACATAACAAACACTGTTTAGTCCACCCACTAACATGAATAAAGGAATAATTTGCACTTATATATACCAACCCCTTCTAGTGGCCACTGCAACCTCCAAGTTTCTAAATAAGAAGGAGGTCTTGTGACACTTCATTTCCAGTGCGTGTACCTAGTAATTGGAAAACTGCTCGAGTACAACCCGTCCCCAAGAAAGGAACCAAAGCGCTTCCTAGCAACTACACGCCTATTTCTCCCTCTCTCTCTTTTAGTCATCTCTAAAGCGATGGAAAAGTATATAAACACCGAATTGCTAAAAGTTCTTGAAAAACACAGTCTAATCCACGACAGGCAGTATGGATTCCGTCAGCGCAGATCAACTGCCGACCTCCTTTCCTTTTTCACCCATTCTTGGAAGAAGTCTATGGAACTACACGGTGAATCCCAGATTGTCGCTCTAGACATATCATCAAGCATTTGACTAAGTGTGGCACGCAGCGCTACTCAATAAACTTCCGGCCTATGGACTCCATTTAAAAGAGAGCTATACATCTCATCGATGACTCTACCCTCACACAAATGCTGCCATCCCTTGCCCACCGACGTGCCGCTGGTGACCTCTCTCTCTTATAGATATCTGCACGGGCACTGCTCAGAGGAGCTTTCTTCCATATTTCCTCCACCTACTGCCCCCAACAGATCTACCAGGGGAACAGAGCGAATGCACCCTTTTTCTGTCCAGGTCACCAGATATATAACATCTTGTTATGCCCGCTCTTTTGTCCCGAGAACTTCCAAGTTGTGGAATTCCTTGCCGGCACATGTTTTTCCTTCTCCCCCGAACCTCCAAACCTTCAAGTCTAGAATTAACAAGTTGCCTCTTTCCTCCTTGTCGACACCCACGGTACGATAGTATTTTGGCTGTAAGCCCTCGTGGTGTGTTGTGGAAATAAAAAAAAATTAAAAAAATGTTTCAATGTTGCGTCACGAAATTTTGTTACCGAACCTCAGATTCGGATTCAGCACCACCTCAAAGTTTTTGCAGATTGGAAGAAGTCAAAAATACCCATCAACTTTCTTGATAGCGACCCTTTTGAAAACGAATTGTCTGTATTAAAGAGTAAATAATGATTTGTGTACCTTAAACTTTTAACAGAGAGTTTTTGCTTTAGGATAACATGCACACAATTCAAAAATTTTTAATGTTGTTTGACTTATTCAGCGTTGTAAAATTCGCAAACCGACGTTTCTGAAAGTACACATTCGATTGGTGAAACATTTTTCTTTAAGTCGTAAATATATGAGCTAGCGCGACAGTATATTTATATATCGACAAAAATTCATGCCTTCAGAATATGGAAAATCTACTACAATCACTCAACTTTAACGACTCCATGTGTTGGTAACAATTTCGCAAAAGAAATGCCAAGAGACTTTAGGTTAAAAGAGATTGCGTTCGAAAGATGAAAGAAATGGAAGTAATTTGTCTTTTTGTCGGGCTTTTCTATGACCATCAACGCATGAAATTGGCTTCGGCACAGAGCTTTATAAATGCTACGCTCACACTTATGACTGCGCGCAGGAAGAAATAAAAATTTAAAAGGGATGTTATAAATCTAACCATCATCATTTTAAATGCTGTCAAATCAAGTTGAGAAAATGTGGAATATTACCTGCGTCTTACTTTCCTTAAAGGCCATACTTAAATGTTTTATTATGTGTTCCTAAAATATTTTGTGAAAGAAATATACAATCAAACACACAATCCATCAGCTTCCACTGCTTAGGTAATATCCCATAGTATACAGAGTGTGCCAATTAAAACTTCTTGCCACGAAAATGTCGCACTTAAACAAAAAGAAAAAAGTCTGGACGTAGCAAGTGCGTTATCGAAGTGAATTTTCTTAAAACGTTTTTAATATAAAATATGTCTCTTTAATGCAAGCAGGCATCAATTTGGTCACCGGTTTAACCTACATAGTAGGAACAATAAACCATATTTTACCAACATAGCTTGTTTGAAAATGTACGAAAATTTTAAAAACATTTCCGAGAAAACTCGTTTCCCAGCTGACGAACCTTAGGTTAATAGCAAATTGCGTTATTCATTTTGAAGCGTTTAATGAAAATTCGCTACTAAAACGCACTTACTGCTTCTCGATTTTTTTTACAAACATGCATCATATTTTCGATGAAAAATGCAATAAGGAAGGTTTAAAAAAAACTAGGTATCATCAACGCCTTATGGGCCATCCTGTGGTCGTCAAAATAATTTTATAAGGTGCAGCTCAAAATACCCTATAGGTAACGTATATAGTTTTTTCTCGTATCTTGCATAATAACAATTATATTGAGCTTTACTGTAGAAATGCGTCACCCTGTATATATGCAAACAGAAAGTAAACCAGGATATGGACTCTAGGGGGTCTAGTTTGTGCTCATTTAAAGAAATCTTTTTAGAATTCAAAAGCCTCGGTCACCTCAATAATGATTTTTTTCTATGAAAATTAGCTAAATATTATGGACGGTTAAACCATAAATTTAACTAAAACTACTGTCAAAGCATCAGAGAAAGTGTGTATTTGAAATAAATTTTCTGGAAATATTTTATTAAAATGAAGGGCACTGATGGTTTAAGATGAAATTTAAGGGTCTGCAGAACACTCTTTACATAATACGTATTTCTTTCAGGTTATTTGCCTAAATGTTGCCAATTTTGACGTTTTAAATCGCGACTTTTTACGTTTTGAGGAAAACCTCTTTTTTTTCATTAAATGCCTCTACCTTTTTGTCTTTAAACTTACAGACCTAAATTTTACAAGTAACTAAATTGGGAAAAAATTGGCTTAATTTTACTCATAAAATATATTTGAATATACTTTTGTGTTTCAATTCCAGTGTGCCCTAAATTTGACTCAAGATCGACTACTAAGCCCAGATACCTGAAATACCTACTTTAAGGTAATTTATTACCTAATATTAACCTGCAATATGTCTCTGTAGTATAGTAAATTGAAGGTCTTCTTATGAAGTCCAGCTTATTACCAATTTCATTGCAATACAGCACAGGAAATATTTAAGGCACTGAGCTAACCTAAAATGGCTTTCTGATCGGCTATAAAGTCATAATTACTGCAGAAATGGTCTTCCAAGTCAAATTGCCTACCTTCAAGTTGAAAATACCCATAAAATCTGACTTGAAATAAAAACTGTTCTCAAAGTTCAAAGTGTACAGCAGTGAAATACATTTGTGAATCTTAAAGGTGTGTCAGTTGATAAACTTCATCAATAAAAGTTTATTCTTGTTGTTAATGTGCGTGCACCAGTAACAAATATAGTGTTACAATGCCCCTTTGAAACCAATAAAATTTTACAGACATACTACAAACTATTATAGAGTAGTAAAGAATGCTCACCGAAAAATAGTGATAGATGCTGATCATTCAAAGTGGCTTACATCAAATCAGCACGTTTCCTCTTCAATATAATACATCCATTTTCATGCCAAATGGAGTGAAGAAGTGGCAACACGGTCAGCTGTCATGTTTATGTTTATTTACTTACTTTATTTTGTTTCTATTTTCTATTAATGTCTATATATTATGGAATCAAAGACCAAAAGCGCTGTATAATCATTCCTATATGTATCTCTGTTGTGCACGGATATAAGTAATATATATTTCTATACACGAAAATGTTTCATTTCTAATAAATTCAAACAAAATTCGTTTACCATATAGTTGAAATTCCCATAATAGGACAAAATGCCTTCAAAGTTTGGTTAGTTTGCCCTGTCATTGGGGATTGTGACTTATAGGTAAAAAAATAGGGCAAAATTAACTTTCAGGTCAATAATGTTAGAAGGGCAGCCATATTATATTAATTTTGCGGTATCCATCTTGATTGTATTGGAAAATGAAAAATATTTTTTGTTAAATATAGTGTAATCAAATTTTAGTTCGATAAAAACATTAAATAATGATTGTATACCATGTCGACAAGATGGTTTTGTGTTGTTTACATCACCAATCCTCCAAAATCAGAATTTCAAGAATTTTGAATAATTTTTTATTTTTACTAATTTTATCTTTTATACGGGCGCTCGAATTTTATCGAAGTATCATCATCATGTTAACAGAAAAAAACATAACCGCAGTGGGTTTTGTCTTTATACAGTGCGAATCACCTTTATCATTGTTGCAAATATTTGAAGTAAGTTCTTTCAAGATGTCATTTTTTGACAAAGATGGACAATATCTCTACTACTTTACTGTTTGTTTATACATACATAACCACAGATCCTGCAGAACCGAATAATGTCACATGCGTAGTTCGTTGTTAAGAACGTCACGCCACTCGGCGCCTAGATGTCAGATTCAAGTAAAGCGTAGCACATATTTACCAATATATTACGTCCATTGGCCCAATGTTGAATGAAAATGCCCTAAATATAACTAAAACGCCTTGGTCGAAACGCCTTGCTGGACCTATTATCGACTTCCATATTACTTTGACTTTATTCCCCACCTTGGTAATATACACTTAAATTTTACTTGAAAATGACCTGTGGTGATGTGGTCGCCGACCTATTGGTAGGGCGATTTTACGTCAATTTGACTTTAAATGTTGCTTGGGATATATATATATATATATATATATATATATATATATATATATATATATATATATATATATATATATATATATATATATATACAGTGTGGAACAGCCAAATGGAATAAATTCGATAACGGATAAATGAGGGCGTGTTGGGAAAAACGCTTGGACACGTCGATTTGTATTTTTAACTGCGCATCTTTTTCAAGAAAAAAAAATTATATAGGGTGCGTCATGTGACAGTGGCCAATACCAACTTTCTTATTTTAAATACAAGCCCCTGTATATTATTAATTTTTTGGATTCTTCAGAAAATTCTAGACATAATTCATGTACAATGTTCTATACCTATCTTCAACTGTTTCGGAAATATTAAGTATTTTCAGATTTATTACAAAAATTAACATTAAAAATAGAAAATTATTTTATTTCACAAATTCGCTACATTGCATTCAATACTTATTTCCCATTCAGCTCTTGATAATGAGAAAGTAAACAAAAACCATTCCTGCGTTTCTTTTTACTGATATGAAATGAAACAAAAACAAAAACAGTTTTCTTTCTGTTCGTATAAAACTCGTAGCCTTAGCAACTTGTTGTCTGCCTGCATGACAGTAGTGATTAGTGTCAGTGCTATTGTCGTTTGAATTTCGTTAACTGTACGTAATAATATCAGAAAAATGGTTCATTTAACAGAAATGCACAAAATAACCATTCTACAAATGATTGGTTATGGAGATAACACACGGACACAGATGGAAGTGTCTCGCTTATTTCACGAAAAATTTCCAAATTTGCCGCCTGTATCCCAAGGAACAATTAGCAAAATAGAAAAGCAGTTTCGCGAGCTTGGTCATGTGAGACAGATAAAAAAAGTAGCTGCCAATGCAGTAAGTGATGATACGAAATTGGATATTACGCTTGAGTTTCAAGAAAACCCACATACTTCTGGTCGACAAGCAGCCCAACTATTCAACGTTAGCCACACAGCAATTTTTCGAACATTAAAGGAAAGTAAAATGCATCCCTATAAAATGATACCAACTCAGGAGCTCATGGAGGACGATTTCGATAGGAGAACGTATTTTTGTGAACAAATGATGGCAATGTTAGATAACAATGTGATCCAATTAGAAGATGTTTTGTTTTCTGATGAGAGCACATTTACACTTCACGGTCATGTTAATCGTCAAAATTGCCGCTATTGGTCTAATGAGAATCCTCATTGGATGAGAGAGGAACATACGCAATATCCTGAAAAAGTTAATGTTTGGGCAGGAATTGTTGGAAATCATATCGTAGGTCCCTTTTTCATTGATGGCAACTTGAATGGGGATAAATATTTAGAACTGCTCCAAAATAATGTCGTGCCAACTTTGACAAACTTATATCCAGATCCAGCAAACCCACAAGTTCCTGCCAATAAAATATGGTTTCAGCAAGATGGAGCACCGCCCCATTACCAAATCAATGTCCGGCAGTACCTGAACCAAATTTTTCCAAATCGGTGGATAGGGAGGCGCGGATCGATAGAATGGCCAGCACGATCTCCTGATCTGTCGCTATTAGACTACTTTTTGTGGGGATATGTCAAAAGTATTGTATACAAAACTAAGCCCCTCAACTTAGATGATTGCCAGGATGTTCGTGGCGAGCATTTTGAACATTTACTACATTGACATTAATTTTTTTTTGTTTTTTTAAATTATTAAGAAATAATCAGTATTTCTTATTAGAATTTGTGAAATAAAATAATTTTCTATTTTTAATGTTAATTTTTGTAATAAATCTGAAAATACTTAATATTTCCGAAACAGTTGAAGATAGGTATAGGACATTGTACATGAATTATGTCTAGAATTTTCTGAAGAATCCAAAAAATTTATAATATACAGGGGCTTGTATTTAAAATAAGAAAGTTGGTATTGGCCACTGTCACATGACGCACCCTATATAATTTTTTTTTCTTGAAAAAGATGCGCAGTTAAAAATACAAATCGACGTGTCCAAGCGTTTTTCCCAACACGTCCTCATTTATCCGTTATCGAATTTATTCCATTTGGCTGTTCCACACTGTATATATATATATATATATATAATTGAAACTGACCCTGGATATGGGTTGTAGGGGGCCTAGTTCGCGCTCATTTGAATAAATTTGTTCTAAATTCCAAAGTCGGGATCTACGCGTTAGGACAACCATAACGCACTTGCTTCCTCCAGAATTTTTTTTGTTTTAACTCCCCCACAAAGTGTCTGTAATTTCCAAAACCAAAACTGAGCTTTACAAGATTTAAATAGAAGGAAAACATATTAAAAACTTCGGTTGAAAAATACACAGTAGAATTAACATTTGTATAAACTTTTTTGGCGTATCTTGTATAGTGACGGATATATTGATCCATATTTGGGCAAAAGTGCGTCACCCTGAATAAACGTAAACAGATCAAAATTAAAATAACCCCGAGTGTGGGTTTTAGGGGCCTAGTTCGCGCTAATTTAAAGAAATATTTTCATAATTCAAAAGTGGTGGTCTCCTCAAAAGCTATTTTTTTTTCTACGAACATTCGCTAAAAAACATAAACTCTATAGCTAAAACTACTGCCACAGCATCAGAGTAAGAATCTATTTGAAATGAATTTCTACAAATATTTTAACGAAACGAAGCACAATGAGCGTTGAAGCTGAAACTTAAGGTTTTCTAAAACACACTTCTTGCAACTTTTGCGATTTTCAAAGTAATTTTTCTGTTTTTTCTGGACCGCTTTGCGCCAAGTAACTCAATCTTTGTAATATGCAATAGATTTATAGATTTTGTTTCCACACAAAATATTTTGATTTTGTGCCTTTCTCTGGTCATCAGTGGCACACAAAATTTTGTTCTTTAAATTCCTATAACTTTTTGTTTGTTTTAACCCAGAGATCAGAATTTTGGTGCATGGTACACTTTTAGTGAATGTTCGTTAAAAAAAATTACTCTTGAGACTTTGGAATTTTGAAAAAATGTCTTCAAATGAGCGCGAACTAGGACTCCTAGAATACATGTCAGTTTCAATTTATACATATACATACATACATACATATATATATATATATATATATATATATATATATATATATATATATATATATATATATATATATATATATATATATATATATATATATATATATATTTGTGTGCGTGTGTGTCACACAGATAACTCAAAAGGAATGGACCGTTAACCAGAAAAATCGGAAATAATAAAGATATAGGAACCAGATTACGCACATTTACGTTTTAAGAAGTCTGGATGCAGCACCAGCGTTATGGTTCTGAATTTTAATTAAAATGTTTTTAATAGCAAATCTGTCTTTTTTAAAAGACATTTGGTTACCAGTATAACCTACATAGTAGAATCAATGTACCATATTTCATCTAAATAACTTTATTGCGTGAAAATGTACAAAACGTTTCCTAATATAAACTTAAATATTCCCGAAAAAAACTGGTTTCCTGGCAACGAACCTCAGGTTAAGTAGCAAATTAAGCTATTGAAATTTGAAGAAATAATTGAAAATTCGCTACCATAACGCAGCTGCAGCTTCCAGCTTTTGTTTTCTTACAAACATGCATAATATTTCGATGCAAAATGCAAAAATGCAATAATATAAGAAGTGTTCGATACAAAAAATAATAGCAAATATGTGTTTTTTTTTAAGAAATAACCTCTATAGGCGAAAAAATGTACAATATTTCATCAAAATAACTCTATTGTTTGAAAAGGTACAAAAATTCTTAGAACATAAAATGGTCCCGAATTAACTGATTTCCCGGTCAACGAACCTTATAGGTTATTAGAAAATTGAGCTGTTCACCTCGGAAGCATTTAATGAAAATTAGCTACCATAACGCACTTACTGCGTCCCTAATTTCGTTTCTTACGAACGTGCATTATATTTTGATAGAAAATGCAAAAATTCAATAATATAAAGCGTGTTTGTTAAAAAAAATGTTTTAATAGCAAATATGTGTTTTTTTAAGAAAGCAGGCATACAATTTGGTTACCAGTATAACCATATGTGCCATGTTTCATCAAAATAACTTTAATCTTTAAAAATGAACAAAAATTTCCTAAAGTAAACTTAAAATATTCCCGAAAAAACTGGTTTCTTGACCAACGAACCTTATAGTTTAATAGCAAATTGAGCTATTTAAACTTAAGGCATTTAATGACAACTCGCTACCGTAACGCACTTTCTGCGTCCTGAATTTCTTTTCTTACAAACATGCATTATATTTCGATGGAAAATGCAGAAATGCAATAACATAAGGCGTGTTCGATTAAGAAAAAAAAATTGTATCACCAACGACCTATGGGCGATTGAGAAATAACTTTTTGAGATCTGGCCCAAGGCACCCTATAATTAATGTATACAATTTTTTTTTCGTATTTTGTATAATAACGGATATGTTGAACTTTATTAATTTTTTACAAAAATTCGCCAAAAATTATATACCATTAAACGATAAACTCTACAGCTAAGACTACTGCCAAAGCATCAGAGAAAGGGTCGCGATCTTCTCAAGAGTGAATTTTTTTCAAAGAAAATTCACTAAAAGTGTACAATGCACCAAAATTCAGATAACTGGGTTGAAACAAAAAAGTTATAGGCATTAAAGGAACAAAATTTTGGGTGCCAGTGATGACCAAAATAATGCACAAAAAACCAAAATATTTTCTGTGGAAACAAAATCTACTGTATATTACAAATATTGAGTTACTTGGCGCAAAGGGGTCAAGAAAAACCAGAAAAATTACAAAATTAATTATATCGCGATTTAAAACGTCAAAATTGGCAACTTTTAGGTAAAAAACCTTCAACGAATATGGGCTATGTAGAAAATATGTCGCAAGAAGTGTGTTTTAAAAAACTTTAGGTTTCAGTTTCGACGCACGTTGTCATTAGTTTCACTAAAATATTTGCAGAAATTAATATCAAATAGATTCTTACTCTCATGCTGTGGCAGTAGTGTTAGTTAGAGTTTATGTCTTTTAGCGAATGTTCGTAGAAAAAATTCGCTTTTAAGGAGATCGCGACTTTTGAATTTTAAAAAGATTTCTTCCAATTAGCGCGAACTAGGCCGTAGAACACATATCCCGGGTTAGTTTAAATTTTTATCTATTGACATATATTCAGGGTCACGCACTTTTGCTCAAATATGTCTCAATATATCCGTCACTATACAAGATACGCCAAGAAATTGCATACATACGTCAATTGTACTGTGCCTTTTTTAATCCAAGTTTCTAATTTGTTTTCCTTCTATTTAAATCATGTAAAGCTCAGTTTGGGGTTTGAAATTGCAGACATTTTTGTGGGGCTGCGTTAAAACAAAAACAAAATCTGCTGGAAACAAGTGCGTTATGTATATATATATATATATATATATATATATATATATATATATATATATATATATATATATATATATATATATATATAAATATATATATATATATATATATATATATATATATATATATATATATATATATATATATATATATATATATATATATATATATATATAGATAAGCTTTACTATTCTTGTAATAGACTTAATTACTTGAATATTATGTTTTTATCTAAGTTTATATTTCTGTGTATTTTATAGCAAATAGATATGTTTGCAATTGTATTTTTATATTGAATAAACGTTTTTGTAAATATTTTGTTTTATTGTGTATTTATGTTGGGCGCCTTTTGTTTTTTTACTTATACTGAATTAAATATTAATTTAAACACGAATGTCTGTTTATTTTAGGACACTCGCTACTTTTACCTTTATAACTAAAGTTATATTGCTTTTGAATGTCAAAGTATAAATTTTTGATTATATGTTTATTGTTAAAAGATTTTCTATTAAAATAAATACTTACCTGGTCCTTTTATGGATCTATTTACTTTACCACAACTAGCTATAGTTTAGTTTCGCTTTTTTCAACAGGGGCGGTTTTATATTTGGGTTCACCAAAGACGAAAATCCTTACACTTGCAGCCTCTATATTTTAGTTGCTGAACCTATCTACTCACTTGAGGATTGATTGCTCAATGGACAGACTTATTTTGACAGCAGTAGAAAAATGAAACAATCAGAAATATACTATTTTAAATTTAAAAACAAATTTATTTATTCTGGTTATCAAAATTTCTTATGGACTTATCTTTAATTATTTTTTTCTTTATTTATCTGTTAAAGTTTAAATATCTTAATTAGGATCCCTTATATTTCTTAATTTTAAATACAAATATGCCAGCTTTTGTTAACGATATTACTAATTTTAATTATGATTATTATTTTTAATACGATGCTTAAAATTTTGACTCTACTTTCTATAACGAATCCAATTACTTTCATTTGAAATATTTATTACCATAGCAACCTTCCTTTATAATTTAGTAACGTAGGAGATTGAATCTTAAAATGGTTGAAAAGGTTTGATATTTCTTACGTCATGTCCCGCGTAGCGCCCTCCTTTGGTTCTTGCTAGTACTTATTATATAGATTTGATTTTTATTCCTATACTTGGCACAATTGCTTCAGAAATGACATACACTTCTTAAATTGACGTATTGTTATTGTATTAATGAAGTTTACGATCTTATTTGGTATTATACTGCAGTTTTATTAATCTTTGATGGAATACCTGGATTCGAAACTGTGGCGTGGGCGGAGATTTTCCATTTTCACTGTTATTTACGGTATACGTACTGGTATTCTTGCTAGAAGTTCTTCTAATGTTGTTTACTGGCAGGTACAACATTTTTATTTTACTTTCACTATTGTTTACGCATTTATTTAACCTTTTTGAACATTTTTCTTTTTCTGCAAGCTACTATCTTGTTGTCTTGATCGGCTTCTTTGTAACAAATCCTCTTCATCCTCCCGGAAATTAAGATTCGTCTCGTTTTTGTTTTATATGACGAATAAAATTTGTTAATTACTATTTAAATTTGTTTATCAACCAATTACTGTTTCTGTTTCAGATAAGGCCAATAGCATTATAGATTTCACCAAATCAGTCAAGAGAGGGTCATTTCCTTTCGATAATTCAACTATTGCATTTTAGAGTCAGGGGAGTCAAAATTGTTAGTTCTGAAAATTTCTAACCTATTATTTTCATCAACAAAAAAAAATCAATCCTTAATCATCCTTATTATTGTAATTATTAACAAACTCTTTCCTTATTCACTAATTTGACACATTTACCTGTCCTTACATAATCTATCTTAATCATATTCACAAATTCTCATGAAATTTATTACTAAATACATTGCTTTTAAATTCACTACTTTTTTACTTTGTCGAAGACAGTTTATGAAACGTTCTATTCACTGGCTTGTTTTATATATGTCTACAAAGTTTTGTCTCTGGGTTTATATCACTTTTATAACTTTGTACATTGTTAAGCAGTTCATTAATTCACTTGAATTGTTCAATTTATGTACAATAAAAAAAATATTTATGTCTTATCTGGTAACTTTAAATGATGTCTTGATCCCTTCATTGACGAATACATATAGTTAAATTATTTTAAATTTCAGATCCAGTTAGATAATAGTCTGCAATTTACGCCCTGTATCTGAATGTAGCTGAGACAACAAAATAGATTCTTACTTCCAGGTATTTATTTGAAACTTTTATTATATTAGTGAATTTTCGTAGAAAAAATTCACTAATGGGGAGATCCCGACTTTGGAATTTTGAAAAAAATTTTGCAAATGAGCGCGAACTAGGACCCCTAGAACCCATATCCGGGGTCAGTTTCAATTTTTATATGTTTATATATATATATATATTATATATATATATATATATATATATATATATATATATATATATATATATATATATTATATATATATATATATATATATATATATATATATGTATCACACCGATAACTCAAAAAATAATCGGCCGATTTTGATAAAATTTGGCATGTACCTTTCTTTTGTTAATAGCTTGGATAAGTTCGTTAGTCAGGAAAATCGGACGAGGTTTTCCGGGAAAATTTTGAGTTTTCATTCGAAAAAAATTCATATCTCAAAAAGTAATAAGCCGATTTTAATAAAATTTGGCACATACCTTCCTTTTGTAAGTGGCTTTGACATGTTTGTTAGTCAGGAAAATCGGACGAGGTTTTCCGGAAAAATTTTAAGTTTTCATTAGAAAAAAATTCATATCTCAAAAAGTAATAAGCCGATTTTAATAAAATTTGGCACATACCTTACTTTTGCAAATGGCTTTGACATGTTTGTTAGTCAAGAAAATCAGACGAGGTTTTCCGGGAAAATTTTGAGTTTTCATTTGAAAAAAATTCATATCTCAAAAAGTAATAAGCCGATTTTAATAAAATTTGGCACATACCTTCCTTTTGTAAGTGGCTTTGACATGTTTGTTAGTCAGGAAAATCGGACGAGGTTTTCCGGAAAAATTTTAAGTTTTCATTAGAAAAAAATTCATATCTCAAAAAGTAATAAGCCGATTTTAATAAAATTTGGCACATACCTTACTTTTGCAAATGGCTTTGACATGTTTGTTAGTCAAGAAAATCAGACGAGGTTTTCCGGGAAAATTTTGAGTTTTCATTTGAAAAAAATTCATATCTCAAAAAGTAATAAGCCGATTTTAATAAAATTTGGCACATACCTTACTTTTGCAAATGGCTTTGACATGTTTGTTAGTCAAGAAAATCAGACGAGGTTTTCCGGGAAAATTTTGAGTTTTCATTTGAAAAAAATTCATATCTCAAAAAGTAATAAGCCGATTTTAATAAAATTTGGCATGTACCTTCCTTTTGTAAATGGCTTTGACAAGTTCGTTTTTTAGAAAAATTGGACGAGGTTTTCCGGAAAAATTTTGAGTTTTCATTTGAAAAAATTTTTTATCTTAAAAAATATAAAATCTATGATAACCAAATTTGGTAGGTAGGTTTACGATATAAAAAGTAAACTATACACCAAAATTTAGATTTCTATGTTAAAAAAAAAAAAGTTATAATAAATTAAAATATTTTGTGCCAGATCATTTCTATGAAAATTCACTACCATAACGCACTTGCTGCGTCCCGAGCTTTTTAAAATATAGCTAGGTCTGTGCATGCAATAATATATATATATATATATATATATATATATATATATATATATATATATATATATATATATATATATATATAAATTGAAACCGAATATGTGTTCTAGGGGACCCAGTTCGCGCTTCTTTGAAAAAAAGTTCAAAATTCAGAGGACGCGATCTTCTCATTAGTGAATATTTTCTACAAAAATTCACAAATAATGTCTATTTAAATCACTTTTCGAAATTGAAAACCATAATTTGAAAGAAAACACTGTAGTACTAAATTGGATGAAACTAAACTGGAACACGCTACAAAATACATTAGAGTGTACCATTGTTGTGTGTGGAGATCTGCTTTACTAGCTTGTACGAACCTAAAGCATTGAAATCAAAGGTTGGAAAACTGTGCTGCCCATCCAATTAACACTGATGTTTGTACTGACCGACGACTGGCTAGCCACGATACCGATAAATCGGACTACACAGCCAAAGGGCTTATTCCCGGTTAATAGAATCAACTCAGTTTATGTATGTACAAATTATAGTGTACTAGCAAATTGCTTCTTTGTTTTTTTCTAACTAGCTTGGATGAAAGCGCTCCCAATATTTCTTTATTTTTTGCTGCAACGCATTTTCACGCTATACATTGATTAGTTTACCGTGGCGGATTTAATTAGTGTAAAATGAAAGTGTTAATTTTGATAACTGAAAATAGTATCTTTTAAAAATGAGATGAAAATAATATATCAGCTCTAGAATGTGCAACAGACAAATAAAATAAACTCAGTATTTCAATTAATGTAATTATTTTGCATATCTATAAAAACTCTAGGTGCAGCAAGTACGTTATGGTAGTGAATTTTCATAAGAATTGTACACTATTAGTAAGATATATTATTAAAACTAATTCTTTGAATTTAAATGGACCTTGGAGATCGGTTTTAGAGTCCCAGTTAGTGATTATTTGAAAAAAAATATATTTTATAAGGAGCTACTGAATTAAAAATTGGTCTTAGATATAATATGTAAGTACTGCAAGTGCCTTTAATAGAATTTTGTTACAAATTTCATTAAAGTTACAAAAGTTTTTCAGAAAATAATTAATTATTTACAAAGGCAATGTACCTGTCAAATTATAAATATGGCAGGTATTTTCACTTATTGATTATTTGGATGGTTTTGTTTTAGTCAACCCATCCAGTTTTTGCAAACAATAAACAACAAAAAAGGTTTCGCAAAACAAAACGAAGCTCAATATGTTATTTTTCTTTAATTTATTACCCACGTGCGTTTACATATATGTTACTAAAGTTCAAAGGTTAAAGATTCTGGCTTAATGGGAAATTTATTGAGCTATCGGATTTGAAATATTTTTACGAAAATTTTCTACCATAACATAAAAAACCTTTTTTGTTGTTTATTGTTTGCAAAAACTGGATGGGTTGACTAAAACAAAACCATCCAAGCAATTAATATGGAAAAATACCTGTCATATTTATAATTCGACAGGTACATTCCCTTTGTAAATAATTTTTTTTTGTGAAAGACGTTTGCAACTTTAATGAAATTTGTAACACAATTTTTTAAGACACTTGCAGTACTTCCATTTTTTTATAATTCGACAGGTAAATTCCCTTTGTAAATCATTTATTTTTTCTGAAAAACGTTTGTAACTTTAATGAAATTTGTATAACAAACGTTTGGTTTTGTTTTTTTTTTTTACGAAAAATTGACTAATTAGTGCATTTCTTATCACAATGAATGAAAGACGTTTTTGCAACACCAACTGTGAATAATTTTTAAACGAGTTGAAAAACTTCCAAAAAAATTTGTGTGCTGAATTCAGAAAAGAAAGAGCTTTCAAATGATGTACCACTCTACCCATATTCCCTATTTAAAATATAAGGGTTGTTATCACCATCCTTAAGGGGTTGATCTATGTTGATGTCACCCACAACCAAATTGATCTGTTGTCACTTGGGCCGACGCTTCAGATACTGCAAAAGCGCCATATTAAAACTCTTAATATCCGCAGAAGGAGGTCGGTAGATAGCGAGTATTGAAAACTCATTGCCACCGAACCCAAGGGTCACCTCCACAGCAGTTATCTCTGCCAGTCTTACTACCCGATGCCTATGAGCAATGTCCTTCTTTACATATACTACGACTCCATCATTCTGGTTCATATCACCACCGCTATACAGTAATTCATAGCCAATCAATGAATACAAATTAGGATCTCTAAGTTGCCATCTCTCTGTCAAAACCACGCACTGAAACTTGCATTCTAACTCTGTAAAAAGAATTTTTAATTCATCATAATTTTTGTGCAAACTACGAATATTCATATGGAAAACCCTAAAATTATCTAAGGGTATCTAGGGTGCAGCCTATAAGCGCCTTGAACTCGTCCGCAGTTTCGGCTGTTGCTGTTTGATATCCGTCCAAATAATTACCTCTCACAAAGTCATCCATTCTAAACAAGAATACAGGCACTTCACAAATCAATACTCACACAGACTAATGGACAAGAAGTGAACACAAGTTCGATGTTATACAAATAATATCTACAAATAACCGCCACTTATCTCTGAAACAAAAGCGGCAGCACAAAAACACACAGATGATATAATCCTATAAATAACGAACATACAATTTTTTTTTCATTTTTTCAATAATGAGAGACTTATACAGAAAACAAAGCTTGCCTCCTGTTGACACATATATTCTGGGAGTTTCTCTACTTAACCCTTGACACTTGTTTGCTGCCGGATGCTACACTTAGTCCACTCCGCTTATTGGCCCCAGTATCAGTCGAATTACTCCTTAAAATCTTCTTGAGAACATTACGTGTGACTGTTTTTCTTGGTGTGTTAATTGATACATCCCTTTGTTCAATGGCTTCGCCCCCACTTCCCTGAGTTACAGTTGGTGTAGTCGGAGCACTGCTTAATCTGGGGGTTTCCTCTGCGTTCTCAAACACCTCAATGTCGTCCAAATCACCTGCCTTATAGCGATTTTCGTTAATATACAGTATCTCTCATATAAGCCTTCTGATTCCTTTCCCTAGCTACCTTCAGGTGCTTTCTAAGAATGTTTTGTTCACTGAGTTGCTGACGTGTCAGATCGTTTTTCACATATATGTTCGTTCCCTTTAACTTACTAGTCTGTGACACAACTGAGCGTTTGTCTACAAATGAGGCAAACTCCACTACAATATATATATATATATTGGAAACGCAAAAACGGGAGCAAACCCATTGTAGTTGAGTTTGCCTCGTTTGTAGACAAACGCTCAGTTGTGTCACAGATATATATATATATATATATATATATATATATATATATATATATATATATATATATATATATATATATATATATATATATATATAACTATATAAAAGTGAGTCCTGTCCTGGGATATGCGTTTTAGGTTCTAGGGGTCTCAGTTTGCGCCCATGCGAAGAAATTTTCGTCACAAACGAATTTTTTACACGAAAATTCACTAAAACATAAAATTTATTCAACAGGATGCCAATAACTTGATCAATTTCAGCATCAGTGTACTTTGCCCTACCTGATGAGTACCTATACATGCTCGACACTATGTTGCTAGATTTAGTTAAATTTTTGCGACATTTCTGGGTAAAATTGAGTTTATTTTCCAGAACACTAGATTGAAACTACAAATAAACAATACAGTAATCTTTCCCGTTATGCTGAAAGAGCCTAATGTAATTTACGGTGCGGCCTTGCCAGCGGGTTTCACCTCAATTTTGTAAAGTAGTTGCTGTAAAATTATTGTTTTAAATTCCATTACGTACCGTTTTCTACTGAGATTTATGTGACGCTCTTGGAGAGCCATTCTCTTGAATTTACATACTTCAGGTTGTTTATGGTGGTAAATGCAGTTTCATATTTCCAGTTTATTCCTTTTATACGACTGGAAATATGTCTCAGTTCGAGTACTGGGAAACATTATTTCTCAGTTGTTTTTCCAGTGTAGCAGCGCATAAAGCTTCTGCTATCACAGCTAGAAATCGGGGTTTGCTGCAGTTTATTTATGTGTAAAAGTGATTTCAAAATATAGAGGGTTGCCCAAGGTAGTGTAACTGGAAAATAACTCAGTTATTTATAGTGATACGAAACAAATGTCTTTACAAAAATTGTAGAAAATTATACGCTGCATATTTTCAATTAAAAATTACATCGTGCAACGTGAAAACTTCACCCCTACCAGCGACGGCCGGTGCCTAAGATTTTTTGGGTGTGCTGCATGAAAAAATAAATAAAATGCCGATTTAAAAAAACTGATAATTTTATGACATAATAATTACCTACATTGATTTACTCGGACAATATAACAATTTTTATTTTCTTACTCAAAAATAGCGCATTGCAAAAACTTCGGGACGCAGCAAGTGCGTTATGGTAGTGAATTTTCATTAAAATGTTCTAATAGCAAATATGTGTGTTTTATTTTTCAGAAAGCAGGCATCAAAGTTGATTACCAGTATAACCTACATATTAAAAACAATGTGCCATGTTTTACCAAAATAACTTTATTGTTTGAAAACGTACAAAATTTCGGAAAGTAAACTCAAAGTTTAACCGAAAAATTCAATTTCTGGGTCAACCTTATGGGTTAATAGCAAATCGAGGTTTTCAAATATGAAGCATTTAATCAAAATTCGCTACCATAACGTACTTGCTGCGTCCAGAATTTTTTTACTTATAAACGTGCATTATATTTCGATGAAAAATGCAAAACATAAGGCGTTTTCGACTAAAAAAAAATAAATATACTTATATCACCAACGACTTATGGGCCAGCCGGTAATTGTAGAAATATTTTTTAAGATGTAGCTCAAGACACCCTATAATTTATGTATACAATTTTTTTCATATCTTGTAGAATAACGGATATATTGAGCTTTATTCATTTTTTACGAAAATTCGACAAAAGTTATATACCATTAAACGATAAACTATATAGCTAAGACTACTGCCAAGCATCAGAAAAAGGGTCTAGTTGAAATGAATTTTCTGAAAACATTTTAGTAAAATGAAGGACAATGATGACTGAAACTAAGACTTCAGGGTTTTCAAAACATTCTTCTTGAGACATTTCCTTTCCATAGGCCGTATTAGATCCAAGTTCTTTGCCTAAATGTTGCAAATTTTAGCGTTTTAAATTGTCACTTTGACGTTTTGAGGAAAACCTCAATTTTCTTTTTTTAAATGCCCATAACTTTTTTGTCTTTTGACCTACAGCGCTGAATTTTGGTAGGTGATTTACCGATACCGATATAAAACGACGTTGCTCTTACTTTGTTATTTCCGGAGATATGAATTTTTTTCTAAAGAAAACAAAAAAAATCCGGGAAAACCTAGGCCGATTTTCTTGGCTAACGAACTTATCCAAGCCACTTACAAAGGGAAGGTATTCATCAAATTTTGTCAAAATCAGCCCACTATTTTTTTAATTATCGGTGTGATACATACATACATGTATATATATATATATATATATATATATATATATATATATATATATATATATATATATATATGTATATGTATATATATATATATATATATATATATATATATATATATATATATATATATATATATATATGTATATATATATATATATATATATATATATATATATATATATATATATATATATATATATATATATATAAACATATAAAAATCGAAACTGAGCCCGGATATGTGTTCTAGGGGGCCTAATTAGCGCTCATTTGAAGAAATTTTGAATTAGTGAATTTTTTTAAGAAAATTCACTAAAAACAACTCTAGAGAACGCTTATCCTTACAATTAGAACGAGGATATCAAAAATCATTTTTAGTTGGGAAAAATCATTGGAATACTTTTTTTTAATTCAAAACTATCGCAGTCACTGCTCGTACGCACGCCACTATTAAAGCTGAAAATTATTTTTCTATTGACAAAAATTCCTATTTATTAGCTGTTCCTCCGTACTCAATATCACTGAAATATCTCAAGCGGGTTCCCAAATATTAGTTAATTTCCATTACTTTACATGTGGCTACAAATAGTGCAAATAGACCTATGTTGGTAATTTTAACTAATTTTGTACACAATATTAAGAGTTTTTCCAAATTAAAATAAAATCCCAAAGGCATGCGTTGAGATAACTTAGTGGTTAGAGTCCAATGCCTGACAGACAGACTAGTTAACTGCCACGCGTAGATTGATTCATACAAGTATAAACCATACATCAACGGTAACCAAACTACCAATATACCAGGCCTAAAATATACTACCCGAACCAACAATGACAGACGACATGAAAATAAAAATTTGTTAAGTGATTGTTATCTAACTGAAATATTCAATCAATTACTAAAATACACTATATTTGTAGCTTTACGAACGGCCTCAAATACAGTTTTAACGCAGCACATATATATTACGGTGTCGTATAATATAGTAGAAATGTAAACAAAATTCAGCCAAGTCTCTATAAAGTGATTCTTATATAGTTTTTTTATCTTTAAAATTATACATAAGACGTCATATAAGACCGAAACTGTCGTGGGGTGTGTTTCAATGGTAATTCTACTAATTCTGTAATTAATTGTTACGTATACCTTGAATATAATATCCCGGGCATGTAGACGATCTAGTGTATCATGTAAACAAAACGTTAGTTGACGTATGCCTAGATGGCTTAGAGGCATCGCGCTTGCCTCATTAGTTGAAGGTTACGCGATCTAATCCAGCTCGATGAATGTATCTTTTTTTATGCTTCATATTGACATTTGGACAAACAATAATGCACAGATTTCATACGTTTTGAAGAAGATCTAATTTTTGTTTAAAACGCCTAAATATCTTTGTCACCTTTGAGTCTGAAATTATAATTTTGTTATCGTTCATATTAAAAAAAACTGGTTTTATTAGGTTGACTAAAAGGAAATCATACCGACGATTAATAAGGAAAAATAACTGCTACGTTTATATTTTGGCATATACTTTATTTTTATAAATATGAATTAAGTTTTTTCTGGAAATCCTCTGTATAACTTTAATGAAATTTGTAATACACGTTTCTTTTAAAGAGACTTATACTATCCACAGATATAGCAAAATGTAGTACTTTAGCTTCATAGAAAATTGAGTTTTGCGCATTTTTCTCAAAAGGAGTTAGAACGCAAGATTGTTTTGATAATATTGATAATAACACTTTCGAAAAAATTCTTCAAATGTGCGCGTACTCCAAAATCGAACTTCAAGGTCAGTGTAATTTTAAAGTATTAACTTTACTAATATGACGTTTAATAATAGTGTAGGATCCTTATGAAAATTCGCTACTATAATGCACTTGCTGCGTCCCGCAATTTTTTTCTTATTGTAGTTTTCGCAATAAATGTTTAAATCGTGGCATTTTTTAATAGAGAACGAAGAGATTGTTCAAATGATGTATCACAAGCCCATAATCCAATTTAAACATTTTGGGGTTGCAACTGTATTTCTAAGGAAGATAAATGTTGGGGGTGATGTTTTACATTGCAGGATATCATTTTTGTAATTTAAGATTGTAGTATTTTGGGATTTTTTTAAAATATGCACAGTAGTTGAGATACTGAATTTATCCCATTCGGCAGTTCAACACTATACAGTATGTTCCAAACGGGATGGGAATGTATTGCTATCTCCGTTATTATTAGAGATAGGGAGACGGTTGAATTAGCAATGTTTAGTAGAATTTCATGCTCGTTTCAAATATGACTTTTATTTTTCCTGCCTCTTTTCGTTTTTGAGTTATTTTGAAAAAACCAAATTTTGTCGATTTCTTTTTTCTTCAGTATCTAAGTAGGCGTTGATCTGACATGTATAAGACTTGTACATTATCAGGACACTTTTTACAGAGTAATCTTTTTGTGCTATTCTCAAATTTGTATTGTCATTTGTTTTTGAGCTACAAGTATCAAAGTTTGTCTTTACTATGGCAGCCATATTGGATGTTTTGAAAAGAGCTTTCTAATGATGTACAACATGCTTGATAAATCTTGTAATTGCATTGACAATTTTGAAAAAAACCGTTTTGAATATAGTAGGCTATGAAATACAATACCAGAAAACAAATGACAAAAAAAGTGTTCAAAAAAGAGTAGGCCATGGAGTCTAACAATAGACTTCTACTTCTAACATAATTTTCCGTAATGACTCACGATAAAAAAAATATTGTGATTTAATTTACAATACTCAATTAGCTAATAATGCTAGGTAATAATATGTGAATCAGTTTAACAAAAAAACCCGGCAAGAACAAATAGAAACTTAACTCCACAAAACAACACAATTAGAAACGGAACTCAACAAATAATAAAAACTCTGGACGCAGCAAGTGCGTTATGGTAGTGAATTTTCATAAAACTATTTTTTAATAGCAATAATGTGTGTTTTTTTTAAGAAAGGGGGCATCAAATTTGGTTACCAGTATAATCTATATAGTAAAAACAATGTGCCATGTTTCATCAAAATAACACTTAAAGTGTTCCCGAAAAAATTCGTTTCTTGGTCAACCTTATAGGTTAATAGCAAATTGAGCTATTCAAATATTAAGCATTTGATCAAAATTCGCTACCATAACGCACTTACTGCGTCCAGAATTTTTTTTTCTTACAAACATGCATTATATTTCGATGGAAAATGCAAAAATGCAATAACATAAGGCGGGTTTGATTTAAAAAAAAAATTGTATCACCAACGACTTATGGGCCACCCTGTGATTGTAGAAATAATTTTTTAAGATGTAGCTCAAGACACCCTATAATTAATATATACATTTTTTTTCATATCTTGTATAATAACAGATATATTGAGCTTTATTGATTTTTTTACGAAAATTCTACAACAATTATATACTATTGAACGATAAACTCTATAGCTAAGGCTACTGCCAAGCATCAGAGAAAGGGTCTATTTGAAATGAATTTTCTGGAAACACTTTATTAAAATGAAGGACAATGACGGTTGAAACTAAGACTTCAGGGTTTGTAAAACATTCTTCTTGAGACATTTTATTTCCATAGCCCGTATTACATTCAAGTTCTTTTCCTAAATGTTGCCAATTTTGACGTTTAAATCGCAACTTTGACGTTTTGTGAAAAACCCCAATTTATTTTTGTTTAAATGCCTATAACTTTTTTGTCTTTTGACCTACAGAGCTAAATTTTGGTATGTAGCTTACCTATAAGAAAGTACCAAATTTGGTGGCCCTTACTTTGTTAATTCCGGAGATATAAATTTTTTTTGAAAGAAAACACAAAATTTTCCGGGAAAACCTCGACCGATTTTCCTGGCTGACGAACTTATCCAAGTCATTTGCAAAAGCAAGGTATTCACCAAATTTAAGTAAAATCGGCCCATTATTTTTTGAGTTATCGGTGTGATACACACACACACACACACACACACATATATATATATATATATATATATATATATATATATATATATATATATATATATATATATATATATATATATATATATATATATATATATAAACATATAAAAATTTTAACTGACCCCGGAAATGTGTTCTGGGGGGCCTAATTAGCGCTCATTTGAAGAAATTTTTTCAAAATTCAAAAGTCGGGATCTCCTCATTAGTGAATTTTTTTTAAGAAAATTCACTAATTAGAAACTTAAAAATACACTAAATAGAAAATTGTTCAATGGCCACCGTTTTGTTCAATGCACTTTATACTTTTTTTTTTGAAAGATGGCTGCAAACTCTGGTGAGGGTGTTTTGGTTAATATGATTTATAGCTTCCGTGATTCTGTTTCGTAATTCATTGATATTTTCTGGTGGATCGAATTTATACACATCATTTTTCAGTACCCTAAAAATAAAAATCCATGGGTGTTATATCAGGACATCGAGCACACCAATGAGCCTGCCTATTGTTACAAATGACAGAATTATTAAAATTTTGGTACAAAATTTCTTTCACGATCCTAGCATTGTGAGCTGGACAACCGTCTTGTTGGTACCAAATCTCATCTAAATTATCATGAACTCTTCTAATTATTGGTAAGATATCATTTCTCAATAGATTAAAATACCTTTCCCCAGTTAAATTATTTTCAAAACAGAACGAACCAACAATGAAGTTACCTGAATTTCTTTTCATTTAACTGTCTAATCTAAAAATAAAAATAACAGTTTTTTACCTAATAAGGCACACCAAACATCAATACCAAATCTGTCTTGCAATCGTATTTTTTTCATTAGATGGGGATTTTCATTTGCCCAATAATGCGTATTATGGCGATTATACACACCACAATTTGTAAATCTGGATTCATCAGTCCATATTATTTTCAAATAAAAATTTTCATCCTGCTGACCTTGTCCTTGATACCATCTGCAGAAATGAAGTCGCTTAGGGTAATCGTCAACATTTAAGCCTTGTACTATTGTGGGTTCGTATGGATGATAATGACTTTGGTTTAATACACGGTGTACCGTACTTTTTGGAACGTCAATTTGTTCACCATAAAACCGAGCAGATTGCGGAGGGTTTTAGTTTGAAACCTGTAACACGGCATTTTTTTTTCTTCATTTCTAGGCATTGGTAGTTTCTTTGTGTGGAAGCTACCGTCGTTCAGTAAATTGGTCACTATCCTGCGAAATATTTTGGTGTTTGATTGTCGTCTTTCTGGGTAGTTGTTTTTATATGAATTTACAGCTGCCTCGGTATTTCGGTTAGAACGAATATAATATTCCAACATGTCAAAATATTCTTCATTACTGAATATATTGTTAAATAATATTTAAAATAAACAGGAAAGAAACTATTTAGTACAAAATCTTAAGCAACGTGTTAAATACACATCAAATTGTACAGATAATTAAGAATGACAGTATTCTTAATTGTCGGGATAAAGTTATATCCATAGAACCTTTTTTCTCTTGTTTTTCAGTTCACTTACGTTTAAAAATGAAACAATTTTCAAAGGCATGTTCGTAAATTATTAATCTGCTTTTTATTGAGTTCTGTTAGTAAATTTAGTTATATACTAGGTTTGCCTATTTAATTAAATTATAACATTTTTTAGGATAATGTTGTAATGTAAAATATAATTTGTAATAATTGGCTGATTCATTGGTGTGCTCAAAGTTCCTATTTTTTTATCCTGAATCATTACAGAAAATTATGTTTAAAGTAGAAGTCTATTGTTAGACTCCATGGCCAACTGCTTTTTGAATACTTTTTTTTGTCATTTGTTTTCTGGTATTGGATTTCATAGCCCAATATCCTCAAAGCGGTTTTTCTCAAAATTGTCAGTGCACTTACAAGATTTCTCAAGCATGTTGTACAACATTGGAAAGCTCTTTTTATAGGCTATCACATGAGCAAAAAATCCAATATGGCTGTCATAATAAAAACAAACGTTGATACATGTAGCTCAAAAACAAATGACAATCCAAAGTTGAGAATAGCAAAAAAAGATTACTCTGTAAAAAGTGTCCTGATAATGTGCAAGTCTTAGACATGTCAGATCAACGCCTACTTAGATATTGAAGAAAAAAAAATCGATAATTTTTTAATTATTTAAATAATTCGAAAACGAATAGAGGCAGGACAAGATACAAGTCATGAGATTCTACAAAATATCGTTAATTTAACCGTCTCCCTACCTATATTAATAACGGAGATAGCAATAGATTCCCGTCCAATTTGGGACACACTGTATTAACGAGTCAAATATTAATTGTTGCTAAAAGGTAATAAAGTTGTTATTATTGTTAATTATATTTTGTCGACAAATGCCGTTTGTGTGGATTAACTCCCATTTCTTTTCTTCTTATTGGCTTTTAAAAGTAGCCCGTACAATTACCAATTTGGTGAAAAGATCTTTAGCCAGCAACAAAGGTATCGCAGCAGCAAGATTGATAAATGAGAAACAGTTTCTAATTCCCAAAGTCCATTGAGTACCTGAACGATCCACCAGACCGTTATTCTGCTTTGTTACGTTTAAGATACAGCAGCATCCTTGTATTTAAAATTCGGAAGCGCTTTAAAAATTGTATAGAACTAACTTTACAACTACTGCAAACTCTATTTTAATATTCTACTAGAATCCCTTCGGGACAACTTATCGTACAGGTATTTTACACCGTGAAAATTCTCAGTTAATAGTGCACAGGCATCTTGTACAACTCCACAGAATACCTTTGGAGCATCCACTGAAAGAAGAATCTAATTTAATTATTCCCAAGACTTGAATAACTTTCCGTTAATTCCGTGACGGGAAGAAACGATATTTAAATATTCAACGGGATAAAACAAAGTCTAGAACAAAGTTATTTATACGATAGGGCTAAGCATCACAGCAGGCCGCGTTTAATTATGTTAAAACCTCAATTTGTAATTACCTTGGAGTTTTTGTGTGAAAATTACCTGTCCTCTAGTCCTATAGTTAAGCGTGAGACTGCGGTTTCAGACTCTGTCGGTAATCTGTTTACGCCAGAATGGCGTTAATTTGAGGGAATAGGTAATTTCTTAGACGGTAATCCCTGCGACGGTGAACCAAAGCCCGCAGATCCTGGATTATGATGGAGTTACAATTTTGCATGAGTTATGGTCAAGGGGTAGAAAGATCAGAGAGATAAAATCGTGTAAAAATGTCCAAAGCTAGACGTACGGCTGTAAGTCGACGTTATCTACATGCAATCATAACTCTGGTATTAAAGTAACATTAAATATATATTAATACTAATTTAGTGTAGTAGTTGGCGAAGTCTGACCAGCTAAATTTTTTTTTATTGTGATAGCGGAACAGAAACTGATTTACATGATTCAATGTTAAACCTAGATTTAGATATAAATTTCATTTTTTGTTGAGCAATTTTCTTATATGTTAGCGAATTTTTGTACAAAAATTTGCTCTTGACGTGGTGACGAGTGAGGTTTTAAGATATTAGTCCTAAGGGATACACCCACATGGACATTTGTTAAGATTGAAATTGGATTACATGCCTTTGTTTTAAATTTTAACAGTGCTTATACCAATGTAACGATGTACCCGCGCGTTTTAGAAACAAATATTCGCGCGCGCGAGCGCGCGCGTGTTTGTGTGTGTATGTGTGTGTCCCTTACTCGTAATGTGTCTAAGCTTGGCTGCAGCGTAACAGGTTGCAGTGCGATTCCTCTTTCTTTTACCTATCAGTTTTTAAACGTAGTTCAGTTATTAGTAAGATATTTGATGTTATGAATTGTTTTTCAAGATTGTCGTTTACGTAGTCTTCTGTAGAAGGGTCAATTTTAATTCCTTTCTTACCTAGATAACATCAACCCCAAATCCAGTTCACCATGGAAATAGAAAATAATTTTTCTTTGCCTTTCTTAGATGTACGCATCACTAAAAACCCAGTCAGAGGATTTTCTTACAGTGTCTACCGAAAACCAACCCACACTAATCGTTATCTTAACGCCCAATCTCACCATCACCCATCGTAACTAAATTCCGTGATTGGAACACCAGTAACATGATCCCTAAGACTAACGGACAACAACAACAAACAGACAGAATTAAACTTTGTCACACAGACATTGTTAGGAAACGAATACAACAATCACATACTGCGAAACATTAGAAACGCACAACAACAAACCACTACACCACAGTAAGAACAAACAGAGTCCACACAACAACACACAGCGTTTTTACCATACATTAAAGGTGTCACAGACAAAATGAGCCAAATTTTCAGGACCCATAATATCAAAACCGTATTCACAACAGAGAAAAAACTGTCAAATCTGATAAAAACTCCCAAGGATACGATTCCAAACGAATCCCACGGAGTTTACGAAATTCCTTGTTCCGACTGTTCCCGAACTTATGTAGGACAAACAAATAGATGCATCCACAATGGAATATATGAACACACTCTCGCAGTTAGAAAATCCGACCCCTCATCGGCGTTGGCCATGCATCATATTCATACAGGACACAAAATAGACTTCGATAATGCCAAAACAATAGCACCGGTTTACAACTTCAAAACGACAATAACCCGCGAAGCAAACGAGATTGAAAAACGTCCCGATTGTTTAAATAAGAGAGATGATGGTCTTCGGCTTCCGACTACTTGAAAACCTATTATATCTTCATTACAAACCCACAAAAAGAAACAAATTCCACAGACAATTTTATTTCCTAATTATCTGTCTCAACAAATGCCGGTGACCCTATTAATCCTTCTCATCCTCTAAGTACCGTGCCCAAAGCCCCCCACTTAATTGACCGTGATTTTACTACTTTCACTGATAACCAAGCAGGTAGACGAAACGACATATCTAAGACAAGACTTGCGAAGAACTGCCAGATCTCTCTGAGGCATGGGGTTGAACAGACTGAGACCTCACAGGCGATCTCCGGCGAGATCTGGGGAGTAAGCAGATTGAGGCCCCGTAATCGAGCTACAGCAACCCAACCCACCTATAGCAGTTGAATTACGACAGGTGCAGAGGATCAGGGAATCATAGCCATGATACTTGCCGACTGGCCGGCGTCGCAGGATAGCGATTCGTAACCGGCGCAAATTGTTTTAGGTAGGTCGACATAGCCTAAGATTGGTATAGTAGCGGGCCTGTACGAGAGAGAAGGCTAAGCGTTCTGGTGTGAAAAACATAGTTAAGTGGCATTGATTTATTTTATTAGGACTAGTTGCTCGACGCTGCCACATATAGTGGCTGGAGAGGGATCGGTCACCTCCAGCGGTGTCCACTCGTCGTCCTGGACGGCTGGGGGTCACATTCCTGATTTTCGGACTCCCCGGGAGCGTTGGAGCATGGGCAAAGCGACCATCTGAAAACGAACGGTCATCGTGGCGATGGTGTCATTGAGTCTTTTCCAAACCAGGTGCTCGTAGCGTCGCTCTCGCGGTCCTGCCAAGCGTCGAGAATAGGGATACTCCTCGACTGTGGTCAATTTTTGCAGTAGCGAATGCGCTAGCAAATATTGAAGCAGTCAGGTAGCACTCGGTCTCCGGGATAGATCAGGTTTATTGCTTTCGTGGGTGTCTGGGTGCTCCCCTTCTTCCTGAGGGCGAGATCGTTCATCTCTGTCGGTGCTCACGGGTTGATCTGAGGAACTAGTGGGTTGCATTCCAGAGTTCCGATTACCCCGGGACCGTTGTGGCAATGGGTAAAGCGGGATAGCTGCATGTCGACCATCGTCGTGGCGATGTGGCATCGATGGTCTGCCAAAAGCGACACTCCGTGTAGCCGCCTCTGCGTTCCTGGCAAGCGGTCGGAATGAGGATATTCCTAGGCTGTGGTAAATGCAGACGGTAGCGAATACCCTAGGCGACTCCTGAGCTCCATTTGGAGGGGTCCGGACGCCTCCCGTTTCTATTGGTGAAAAGTTTGATCAAGGGGTGGACGCCTTCTACATAGGGTAAGGCCTTCAAGAGATTGAATGCAATGTATAAATGCTGGGCCGTTGATAGCCTGTATTAATAATAGATTTTATTGCGCAGTTAGCTTAGCTTGATGTTGTATCCGTTGTGTTTTAAATGCTGCATGCCCGCTCGTGTCAAATGCTTTTCCTGAAACACGGCACCGCTTGCTAAAGCCTCGATCATCAGTAGAATGGCCGCCTTACTCACCCTCCGCATAGTCCGCAAACAAGTTGACTAATCCATTTATTTGACGACCTCTGCCTCTGGTTTCCCATAAGCCCAGTTATATGAATGTTGTAATTTCATTAAGAAACCACCGTTAGTGCCTTCAGATTCATTCCCGACTACGGGATATAATATTCTTGTTTCCCGGGGTAAACCTCTTTTGTACATACTTTCTTGTAAATATGCTCGTGTAAATAATTTGCAAATAGACTACTAGTCGGCATTTTATTCAATAATTCCCGAAAATCCATCAAAACAAACTCCAGCAATTAATATCTAATATTTAATAAAGGCCATGACCATCGGCTTTTTGAGTCAATGGTTTCAAAACCTGTGTCATCCTGAAATGTGTCTATTCTGTGACCACATATACTCTGTTGGTTCTGGGAGTTTCTCTTTATATGCCGTCCGTCTGTTGGCAATCCTGAGTTTCTATGATATCCATAGAGACGAAAAATTCAAATATCCATCACGGGAATCTTGGGTGGCACTTGAAAATTACGTCTGTGTTTTAAATTCCGACAATAAATTGAGCGCGTAATCACAGCTTTTATATGTGTGTTTGTCATGTGTCTATTTGTCCTTTCGATGTAATATGTCTCCAAGCTTGTGAGATGTTTCACACTTTGATTATGTTACTAATCCCACAGTTTTTTCATAGCTCAGCTTTCGGTGAGAATTTTTGAGGTCTTTACGTATTGTATACCATTATCTTTATTTATTTTAGGCTCCTGAAGAAGCATCCAAGCAGATGCAAAATATATAGCATGTTTTAGAAAAGAATTTGTAAAATTTGCTTGCCCATTTCAAGAGTAGTAAATAAATAAATAATAAAATCTCTGGCCGCAGCAAGTGCGTTATGGTAGCGAATTTTCTTTAAAATATTTTTAATAGCAAATGTCTTTCTTTGATGAAAGCAGGCATCAAACTTGGTTACCTATATATAAGAAACAATGTACCATATTTCATTGAAATAAATTTATTGTTTGAAAATATATAAACATTTTTCAAAAGTCTAGATGCAGCAAATGTGTTGTGGAAGTGAATTTCGATAAAAATGTTTTTATTGGCAAATGCGAGCAGGCATCAATCCTGATTACCGGTATAGCCTATGTGGTAGAAACAATGTGCTATATTTTATCAAAATTACTTATGATTTGAAAAATTTTCAGAAAATGAACTTAAATGTTGGTTTTCTATCCAACAAAGCTTACGTTAATAGCAAATTGAGTTATTGAAATTTGAAGGATTTAATGAAAATTCGGTAAATTTGCAGATTAGCTCAGAAACATTACTAAGACCCCACCTGGATGCACAAACCACAAGAAAAATTTCTTGTTCACACCCCCCAAGGAAGTTATGGGACAGGGAGTGAATAGGGGTGCTGTGGGGAGTAGGCAGGGTTTAAGGGGGATATGGCTTCAAGGTGTGAAAAAGACAGCTTTCAAGCCCGCTTTATTCGAATTTTCTGCATATATTTCCTTTTTGCTACCTACCCCGCTCTGCATCCCTACTCACTCCTGGTCCCGTAACTTCCTCAGGGGGTGTGAACAAGAAATTTTTCTTGGGGTTTGTCGATCCATGGGGGGGGGGGTGTGGCAGGTTTCTGTAAACAGTTTTTTGAAAAACGTTCGGGAGCTAAACTGCAAATTTACCGAAAATTCCCTACCAAATATACTTATTAAATGCACTTATTGCGTCTAGATCTTTTTCTTACAAACGCATCGTATTTCTATAAAAAATTGAAAAATGCATTAACTCATTTGTTCTACGAAAATTAGCTACAAAAAATTATACACCCCTACTCACTCCTGGTCCCGTAACTTCCTTGAGGAGTGTAAACAAGAAATGTTTTGGGGGAATAGGGGTGCTGTGCGGGGTAGGCAGGGTTTAAGGGGGATATGGCTTCAAGAAATGAAAAAGACAACTTTCAAGCCCGTTTTATTCGCATTTTCTGCTCATATTTCCTTTTTACTACCCACCCCGCCCAGCACCTCTATTCACTTCTGGTACCGTAATTTCCTTGGGGGCTGTTAACAAGAAATTTTTCTTGGGTTTTGTGGATCCAGCGAGGCCCTAGACAGGTTTCTGATAACAGTCTTTTGAAAAGCGTTCGGGAGCTAATCTGCAAATTTACCAAAAATTCGCTACCAAAACGCATTTACTGCGTCCAGATTTTTTTCTTATAAACGCATCATATTTCGATTAAAAATAAAAAAATGCATTAACAAATTTGTTCTACGATAATTAGCTTTAAAAAAATATAGACCGTTAAACCATAAAATTCACTAGACCTACAAATAAATATCCAAAAAAAACTCTGGACGCAGCAAGTGCGTTATGGTAGTGAATTTTCATAAAAATGTTTTTAATAACAAATATGTGTGTTTTTTTAAGAAAGCAGGCATCAAATTTGGTTACCAGTATAACCTATATAGTAAAAACAATGTGCCATGTTTCGTCAAAATAACTTTATTGTGTGAAAATGTACAAAAATTTCCAAAAGTAAACTTAAAGTGTTCCCGAAAAAACACGTTTCTTGGTCAACCTTATAGGTTAATAGCAATTTGAGCTGTTCAAATATGAAACATTTGATCAAAATTCGCTACCATAACGCACTTGCTGCGTCCAGAATTTCTTTTTTCACAAACATGCATTATATTTCGATGGAAGATGCAAAAATGCAATAACATAAGGCGTGTTTGATTAAAAAAAAAACGAAATTTGTATCACCAACGACTTATAGGCCAACCTGTGATTGTAGAAATATTATTTTAAGATGTAGCTCAAGACACCATATAATTAATATATACAATTTTTTTTTCATATCTTATATAATAACGGATATATTGAGCTTTATTGATTTTTTACGAAAATTCGACAAAAATTGTATACCATTAAACGATAAACTCTATAGCTAAGGCTACTGCCAAGCATCAGAGAAAGGGTCTATTTGAAATGAATTTTCTGCAAATATTTTAGTAAAATGAAGGACAATGGCGGTTGAAACTAAGACTTTAGGGTTTGTAAAACATCCTTCTTGAGACATTTTCTTTCCATAGCCCGTATTAGATTCAAGTTATTTGCCTAAATGTTGCCAATTTTGACATTTTAAATCGCCACTTTGACGTTTTGAGGAAAACCCCAATTTATTTTTCTTTAAATGCCTATAACTTTTTTGCCTTGTGCCCTACATAGCTAAATTTTGGTAGGTAACTTAGCTATAAGAATATAAACCAAATTTGGTTGCCCCTACTTTGTTAATTCCGGAGATATAATTTTTTTTCGAAAGAAAACACAAAATGTTCCGGGAAAACCTAGGCAGATTTTCCTGGCTAACGAACTCATCCAAGCCATTTGGAAAAGGAATTTTTTTACCAAATTTAATCAAAATCGGCCCATTATTTTTTGAGTTATCGGTGTGATATATATATATATATATATATATATATATATATATATATATATATATATATATATATATATATATATATATATATATACTGACCCCGGATATGTTTTCTGGGGGGCCTAATTAGCGCTCATTTGAAGAAATTTATTCAAAAGTCGGGATCTCCTCACTAGTGAATTTTTTTTAAGAAAATTCACTAAAAAGCCACCAAACTTAACTAAACTGACAGCCAAAGCATCAGAGAAAGGGTCTATTTGAAATGGATATTCTGTAAATATTTTAGTAAAATAAAGGGCAATTACGGTTAAATCTGAAACTTAAGGGTTTGCAGAACACTCTTCTTGCAACATTTTCTTTTCACAAGCGGTATTTCCACATTCTTTGCCTGAACATTGCCAATTTTGACGTTTAAAATTGCGAGTTTGACGTTTTGAGGAAAACTCCAAAATTTCTTGTTTAACTGCCCATAACTTCTTTGTTTTTTAAAGCTAGAGAGCTAAATTTTGGCACAGAGGTTACTCCTTATAATACAAACACGCGTACCAAATTTGGTTGCCCTTACTTTGTTATTTCCGGAGATATGAATTTTTTTATAAAGAAAACACAAAATTTTCCAGGAAAACCTGGTCCGATTTTCCTGGCTAACGAACTTATCCAAGCCACTTGCAAAAGGAAGGTAGTCTGCAAATTTTATCAAGATCGGTTAATTATTTTTTGAGTTATCGGTCGTATATATATATATATATATATATATATATATATATATATATATATATATATATATATATATATATATATATATATATATATATATATATATATATATATATATATATATATATATATATAATTATATATACAGATCTCCCCATAAGCGAATTTTTTTTTTAAAAAGTTCACTAATAAAATAGTAAATCGTTTATATGAAACTCATTAGATCATTCTGATGCACGTAGATTCGGTGCATTTCCCTCTCATAAACTAATCAAAGTAAGTGAACTTTACCGGACCGCTTTTAAACTGAAACCTTTCAGATGTGAATAGGACCTCATTTAGGACGAAGTAGCGTAACGCAGCGGGGAAAAACTCTATTAAGACGAATTACTTTGCGAACGAAAATGCAAATAGTAATTGAGATAAATGTTAAAGTTGATGGCCGTGATGTGACCCCGGGTTTATAAATCTCTAAAAGTAATATGCAAGTCTAAAATGCACACAACTTGGACGTTAAAGCTATCATACTTTATGAGTTTCAGTTTGAATGGAGAATTATAAATTATCTTTCCGGTAATGCCTCAAAAAATCTTTAATGTTGGTTCAGAATATCTTTAGACTACCAGGGGTTAAGATTCTACATAAACTATGAGGGTGAAATAAAATAATATAGCCTCACTGGTAAGGACGTGTACCTCTGAACCTAGAGGTATCAAATTCGATTTCTAGGATTTTCCTTTCACTTTTTCAGTATATACTGTACAATTAACATCAACCGAGGTATTGTATTTGAGCAACCTGAATATTTGCACATTCCGCCCTTAAGACAGGGCGTGGAACTGTTCGACCCGTGTCCATGCAATGCTGGGTACTCTACAGATCCCTACCTTTCTTACAGAAAGGCAGGGGTTCCCTAAAATATCCACTATAGTGAGGTGAAACTGCTCCCTGGCGTCGGTGATTGGCCATTGTCGCGGAAATAGACCGGCGTTAAAAAAATAGAGTAATGTAGTAAACTTTGTCTAGTTATGTATATATGCTAAATAATTTTAGATTTATCTTTGGATACTTTTTGAAATTCCTATAACATTTTATATTTATGTACTTTAGCATATCAAACACACACACACACACACACACACACACACACACACACATATATATATATATATATATATATATATATATATATATATATATATATATATATATATATATATATATATATATACATAGTGTGAAACACACTTATGAAATAAAATTCATTATTCAGCAACAAATAGTTTTTGTGGAAAACCCTGAGACACGTGAAGTTTAGTTCGTCAAACAATATCTTATAATCATAGTTAAAAAAATTAAACTTCCACCATTTTACCCCCACTACTTTATCTTTTTTTTTTAAATAGCAACCCTACATTTTTTCATCACAATTCGATGGATCACATTTGTCTGAATGCGGGGATACCCCATATGTATGGTCTAATATTACAGTTTTCAATGCACGGTGAAAATTTAAAACCGGAATATCAAAACTGAACAGTTTACCCTGAAATTCAAATTTCGAAAATAAACTTAATAAAAACGCCCCTTTCTTATAATAAATGTTCAAAATCTTCTCAATTCACTTGCACACAATGAAATAATCAGCTCTGCAATTCCTCCCTAACTCTGTTCAACACGTCAGAAGTTACGTTCCTAATTTATGTTGTTATTTTCATTTTCAAGTCATATATGTACTTCTTTTCTGGCATTACAAGTAATTTTCTGCTTCTCTGCAACCTTTGCAGCATCGTCAGGCAAGATAAAATGAATTTGTTTGTACCCAGTCACCACAACTATAAATAAATAACCACGTTCAATACCATCGTCGAAAAATAATTTTTAAAAGGTCTAAAGGTCTGGACGGGCAAGTGCGTTATGGAAGTAAATTTTCATAAAAATGTTTTTAATAGCAAATATGTGTTTCTAATGCAAGCAGGCATCAATCTGGTTACCGGTATGGTCTATATAGTGGAAACAATGTACTATATTTCATCAATATTACTCATTTGTTTGAAAATGCACAAAAATTTTCCGAAAATAAACTTTAAATGTTTCCGAGCAAACTGGGTTCCTAGCCAACAAACCTTAGGTTGATAGCAAATTGAGTTATTGAAATTTGAAATATTTAATGAACATTTGTTAACAAAACGCACTTACTGCGTCTAGATTTTTTTTCTTACAAACATGCATCATATTTCGATAAAAAATGCAAAAATGCAATAATATACGGGTGTTCGAAAAAAGCAATTGTAGGGATCACCAACGACTTATGGACCACCGTGTGATTGTGAGTTAATTCTTCTTAGGGAATGAATGCCAATGACTTGACCATAAAGAAAATATTTCTATTCCTGTACCCATAAACTTTTGAAACGTTATGTTACTCGAGTTTTATCGAAAAAAATTCCAATTTTCGCCAGGCCACCCCCCATTTATCCACTACCCCCTGAAACGATCTTACCCAAAAACAATTCGAAGCGTTCCTTTGTCGGATGCTAACTGGATACTGAATTTGAAGATGATATCCCAATTCGTTCGAAAGTTATTACGCTTGTAAACAGACAGACGTATATGGCGACATAACGACAGACCGACCGGCCAACAGACAAAAAAAATTCGTTGCAGAATCAAGTTTTCTATACGTTTTGGCACTTTTTACACCGTTAAAAAAATTTTAAAAATTTATCAACCATATTCCACCACCACACATTCATCGCCTAATTTAATTTCAGGACAGAATACCAGATGTTTGATGAAATTAAAAGTTTTCTAATAAATAAATACTAAAACGTTATGTTACTCGAGTTTTAATGAAAAAATTTCAATTTCCACCAAATCACTCCCCATTCATCCCCTATAATAATACCATTTATTGTATTCAAGAACCATAAGTTTTATTACTCGGACCAAGAGTGGGCTATTAATAAATTCAAATATAGAAAAGATAAGAAGAAAAAAAAACAGTCGTTATGAGAAACTCGTACAGTCTATAAACTAAATCTAACAACTAATAACTACATAAATAACCTATATTCTGATATCAACCGAAATAAATAAAAACAAGTTTTCTATTCTCTATAAATGCCCGTATTCTTGAAGAATTTATCAAAGAGTAACCTAATGATTTTATATTTGAAGGATCCAAGACTATTTAATACACCTACCAGGTGCTGAATACCCGTCCTTAGAAGAGGAGCTCTTACAGGTTCATGTATAGGACAACTAAAGAGTATATGCCTCATTGTCTCAGATTTTGCAGGTTACAAATTGAACAGTTTGCGTCAGTGTCAATCTTGAAACACACAACTTTGTATGTAAACTTCAAACAAAGTTTGGACGACAGACGCATCTGTACAATTATTCTAATCAATGGCATTGGGGCACGCAAGCGCAAATGATTTTCTCCAGTGTAATGTGTTGTAAAGTGCTGGTAGAAATCGGGGTACCCAGAAAGTAGTAAACGATCAACATCATTCGAGATAAGTTTGGACTCCAACCTGTCGAAGACATTACGTTTCACACGCTTAAGCACACCCAAGGTCAGAGAATCCCACAGTAAACCTTCGCCGATGTAATAAAAGAAATATTTAACCTGGACATCCCAGTTGTATTTAGGGTCCGTCACCGAGACAGTCCTCAACTTAGCGGAGTAAGCAGCTGGACACCTTCTCGATCACACTGCCAAAGGCTTCTCAATCCACGTAATATAATGTTTAAAAAACAACAAAGAAAGCTCTAACTCTAAACTCTAAAGCCAGTCTCAGGTCTCAACATATAGTCAGCACAATTTCTTGGCAGCGAAAACAGCATCTTGACAAAATGCTCCTGTAATCTTTCAATCATATCAAGATACCCATTAGCCCAGACTTCACAAGAGCTCTCTGCCAACCGCCCAGAATGATATATAGTTTATTCCAGAGGATGAAGTGGTTCACGGGATCAAACGCTCGTTTGAAATCGACGAACGCTACATATACTTTGCGAAGAAAAATTCGATGCAGTTTCTTATGATATATATATATATATATATATATATATATATATATATATATATATATATATATATATATATAGTGAATGGGATCGTTATCTTCCGCAAACCAAAAAATAAATAAAACCTTGCTGATGGTAATAGCAGAACCATTTATGGGACCAGAACCTGTCCTCGGTGTGACGAAGAGCACTGCCAGGGGATCCATTAAGTTCTGGGTCAGAAACCAACATAAGGTGTACTGGGCAGACTGTCCAGCCCTCAGATATGGGAAGTCAGTAATTGAAGATTCCAGTTCAAAGAGAGCTGTGGAGCTGGTAAATCTTAGCAGAGGACAGCTGAGGAACATAACAGGACTCTTTACGGGATACATGGCTGTCAAGAAACACCTGCATAAAATGGGACGGTTCGAGTGGACCTGGCATACAGACTCTGCAGCGAGAGGGATGAATCAGCCCAGCACATCTCGTGCAAGTGTAAAGTTCTGGACCGTAAAAGACAACTGATCTACGGACAGCCTAGACCGGAGACAGAGCAATATAAAACTTCACCCTACCAATTGCTGTGCAGACCAGTTCAAGGCACAGTGATTTTGGAATGGGTGGAGTAGAAAAGACAAAGGGCATGCACAATAAGCCAAAGGCTGCGGTGCTATCGGGGCGGCAAAGACACGGACGATCCCTAGGGGGAAAATGACTGGTTTCTACGAAAATACGCTCAGTCATCAATATTGGGGGCCATAAGCCAGTAGTACAGAAACAACGGAAAATGTGTGTTCGATGTTTTGAGGATAACATAGAAAAATAACCACCACTGTTGTATATTTTACATGCTGCGTATTGGATTATGTAACAAGTATTTCACCCCCTGCCACAATTAAATTTTGTTGTTAAAATAAACGGTTCTAAATAAACGTCTTTTCACGCAAGAAAGATTTATTTTAAGTCTTTTTCGATTACATTTCCCAAATAAGTGGACTACTGAGACATATTATTCCTTGATCTAATTTTGAAATTTATAAACTCAGGTATCCAAAAGCCATTTTGCAGCTCTAATATGTTGTCTTTGTTGAATTTCTTACTGCGAAAAAGATACGTATCTCGAAAAATAATTATCCCTCTTGGAAGGGTTAAGGTGCCGACGCTGATAGGACAAATAAAAATAGTAACAATAGAAGCTAAACTCTGAATCTGATAACCAGCTCGCTCATCTCAAGTGCCCAATTGGGATTGAGACCAGGAATAATCCAACAGATATATACCGTCGCTAATTGCACATCAATTAATTCGCAATATAGCACTTGCCGCATCAACAATTGAATCATGTCTTCAGCGGCGATTATCCTAATAACTCCTCCAACTTCCCAAGTCCACTTGTAATAACGGCATACAGTTATGAATTCGGACGTACTAACTTGCTTTGTGCTTCCAGAACTTGTTATTATCTCTGAAACTACTAATTTAGTATCACTGCTGTCTGTTTGACTAATGTCTGCACCGCAAGTAACTTCTTGTATAATTGTGTAATTTAATAACTTCCTAGGCTACATGCAATAGCCTTAAAACTTATATTTTTAGAAACTTGTATCAATTTTCTGTATAGTAACCTGAGACGGTTCTAAACCTCTCTTAAGATTTCTACCAGCTTGTTAACTTTCGGGGTGGAAAAACATAATAAATATAGGGGCATAATACTCACTTGTGGACACTCTGTAGACAACAGTTTGCATGTTTTGCTTTATAAATAGTTTGTTTGTATTGCACACTTGTAAAACCTTAGAGATGCACCAATTACGCTTTCACTTCTGTTATAGCTTAAGGTTAAATACAAATTAACAACCCTCTTCATCTAAGTTTACTGGTAAAAATTAACCTAAGTCCAAAATGTAAACAAATAAGTTGGAGGTTTTGTTTACATTTTTAAATAAAAACAATTGTCCTTATGTATGCACTGTCTCTTTCTCTCTTTTGACTATCCATGTTTGTCTATCTCCCTCTTCAGTTTATAGTATCATCTTTTTCATTCTCTCTCTTTCTACCAGATATAATTCTGAACTTTAATAAAATTCACTTAAAATGAAATATCAACATCTCTTATCGCTTCTTATCAAAAGGTTTTTGTTCTCCGAAGTCGACTGCAGCTAGAAGCTGGATTTTGTTGCTTTACAGTTAATAACTTTGGTTATTCAGTGGAGATTGTTTATTTTTTTGTGGAACAAGAAACCTCATCTATTTTGGGGTTTCTTGTCGGGGGCTGAAGTCTGGTGGTCTTCTAACTTTACTGGGTCAGTCACTCACCCCTGCGAGCCCAAAGACGTGGAAAGACACGGACCTACACCCAGATAAGTCCACGAAGTTTTGTTTGTCTGTTCTGTGTAACTGTTGCTGAATTCTACAATCAGCTGACTATAACGCCATACCTGCCTTTAACTTAATATTCGAACTTTTCTTCCATAATATTTCAATTTTGTAATTGTCTATGTAAACTCGAACAGTCGACTGTACGGGCGATTTCTACGTCTTTGTTAGAATAAGTGAAATTAACATTTATATCGGACAGAGTATCATACTTTTTACCATCGCTGTCAGCCTAAAAAAGACAACAGCTACTTAATGTAAACCATTCCACACTTATATTGTTATAAATCCAGCGATTAAAATTTCACTTACCATTGTATTTATTTGGTTGTCGAATAATTTATAAATCACTAACCCTAAAACTGTTCTTGTATATCTGTTTCTGTTTCGCGTTGCACTTGTCACTGGAAATAGGCGAGCAGTCGTGACCTATCTACGGAGCGTGGTACCAACTGTCGACGCTGAAGTTCCCAGTTCCTGAGTGTAGAGTGAAACCATTCTCTATTCTTTCTCTTTTACTCTTCCCTGTGTTTTGTTTAATTTCCGTTTCTCTTCTTCTTTATTTTTCTCCCTTTTTCCCTAAATTGTGACGGGCCAGAATCCAAGCAAGCTTCCATTATTTTACCAAGAAAAGCCGTGACAAACCAACGAAAAGAGAATTGCAAATGATGGTGTGTACTGAGTCAAGTATTATAATTTAACGAGTAATCAATATATTAAAATATAAATAAAAGGAATCCCGATAAATTGATACAAAATCAGAAGCTATGATTTTCACAACAAGACTGCGTTTTGTAAACAACTGAAGGAAATGTTAGATAAGAATGGTGTCCAACTAGCACATGTTTCGTTTTCGCACGGGTGGAGTTCTTCATTTTGGGGCCATGCTAATCGTCACAATTGTTACTACCAAAAAATCGACTCTGGATAAGAGAAAAATATACGCAATAGCTTAGAAATGTTAATGTTTGGGCAAGATTAGTTGAAAATTGGTCTCTTTTTTATTGGTGGAATATAGAATAGAGGTAATTATCCAGCACTGCTCTAAAATAGTGTCGTGCCAACTTTGGCAAACTTATATCCTACTTAGGGAAACCCACAAGTTCCAGCGAATGTGATATGTTTCCAGCAGGATGGAGCACCAGTAAATATATATATATATATATATATATATATATATATATATATATATATATATATATATATATATATATATATATATATATATATATATATATATATTCTGAAAATATATGAAAGGTATGCTATACAAAACTATACGACGCGATTTAACGGACTTGAGACAAAAATAAAGATCTTGGTTTGGTCGGTGTGGCCTCAGATGTTGATTAACTTTAGAAGATATTTTTATTTACGATTAGGATGCTGCTAGCGTGTTCAAGACATCTCCTAGATGAACATTGATCTATTTTAGTAAATTTTTATTAAAGAAAATTCACTAATAGAGAGGTATCGATGGCGAGACTTTGCAAAAAATTTTATTAAATGAGCGCGAACTAGGACCTATATCCGGGGTCATTTTCAATCTTTATATGTTTATATATATATATATATATATATATATATATATATATATATATATATATATATATATATATATATATATATATATATATATATATATATGTATATATATATATATATATATATATATATATGACCTTTAACATTCAAGTGGTGCTCGCGGTGTTTTACAGGCAAACCCTCTTATAATGAAGGGAATTTTTAGGGGATGGTAAAAATCCATACTAAGGTAAAGTATATTGACACACACTATCTACTTCTGTAATATAGTAAATTTACTTTTTTGATCATCTTTTAGCGAATTTTTATTAAGGAGAATTAGCAAATAGAGAAGTCACGATGAAAAGCTTTTTTTCTTCAGACGAGCGCGAATTTGGGTCCCTATAACCCAAAACCAAGGTCCGTTAAAATTTTTATATTATGTTATATATATATATATATATATATATATATATATATATATATATATATATATATATATATATATATATATATATATTATATATGTATGTATCCTAGCGATAACTCAAAAAATACTAAACCGATTTCAATCAAACCGGGCAAAAACCGAGGTCGAGTTCGTTAAGCAGCCTTTACGCTTAAGTTTTTCCGATGGCAAATCAGGGAAAATATTTTGAAACGCTATATTTTTGTAAGTATCAGAGCAACTGGAATGAGACTTTACGTGTGGCTATAAATAGTGCAAATAAACCTTCGTTGTGAAATTTAAGTAATTTGGTGCACAATATTTAGAGTTTTTTCAAAATAAAAATAAAATCCCAAAGACATGCGTTGAGACGACTTACTGGTTAAAGTCCAATGCCTGAGAGACAGAATAGTTAACTGCCACGTGTAGATTGATTCATTCAACAGGTATATATCATACATCAACGGTAACCAAACTAAATATATACCAGGCATAAAACATACTACCCGAACCAACAATCGTACAATTTCGGCCGCAATTATGGAAAATGACAGACGACATGAAATTTAAAATTTGCCAAGTGATTGTTATTTAACTGGGGAATTCAATTAATTATCAAAGGACAGTATATTTGTAGCTTCATAAACGGCCTCAAATAGAGTTTTAGCGCAGCATAGATGTATTATACTGTCGCATAATATAGTAGAAATGTAAAGAAGATCAAGCCAAGTCTCTATAAAAATGATTCTAAAATAATTTCTTTTATCTTTAAACTTAAACATAAGACGCCATATGTTCATGGAACAGAAAACTATCCAGGATGGGCCTTCCTAGTCGTGGAAAAATATTTTGATATTATTTAACCTTATAGGATAATTCGCTATCATAAATCAAAGTAATATCTTTTGTATTAAGTAGGTCAGATAAATATCAAAATTATTGGCAATGAAGTAGTACATTACATGTTTAGATAAATAATAAGCAAGTTGGAATTGCAGAGTACAGTACAAGGAATGCTGACTGATGATGTTTGCAAATTGTTAGTTATGTAGAACATGCAAGGTTATAAATAGTAGTGTTTGTAAATAATGCACAAGACTTTTTAATTTTAATTATGTAGAGATTAGTAGAGATTTTGTCGGTTTTATATTCATTTAGTTAAATTAGTTTGTAAAAGTTGTTAATTTATTTTATTATTAAATTTTATTATATCTTTACCATGTCCATATCATCCTAGTTATAAAATATTGACCCTAATTAACCTCCGCTTCTCTGAACATCATATAAGACCGAAAGAGTCGTGGGATGTGTTTCAATGGTAAGTCTACTAATTCTGTAATTAATTGTCACGTATACCTACTTTGAATATAATATCCCGGGCATAAAGCCGATCCATGTATCATGTAAACGAAACGTTAGTTGACGTATGCTTAGATGGCCGAGAGGCGTCGCGCTTGCCTCATAAGCAGAAGGTTACGCGATCGAATCCAGCTCGATGAATGTATGTTTTTATGATTTATTTTGACATTTGGAGAAAATAAGCGCATATATCTCATACGTTTTAAACAAGATTTCATTTTTTTTAAACGCCTAAATAAGCTTGTCACCTTTGAGTCTGAAATTATAATTGTGTTATTGTTGATATTGAAAAAACCGGACTAAAACGAAATCATGCTGGCGATTAATAAGGAAAAAAACCACTATGTTTATAATTTGGCAGATACTTTACTTTTCTAAATATTAATTGAGTTTCCTTCTGGAAATCGTCTGTATAACATTAATGAAATTTGTAGTACATGTTTCTTTTAAAGAGACTTACACTCTCTACAGATATAGCAAAATGTGATTCTTTAGCTACATATAAAACTAAGTGTTGGGCATTTTTCTCAAAAGGAGTTACAACGCAAGATCCTTTTGATGATAGAGAGTTTTTGATGGCAACATTTATTAAAAAATTCTTCAAATATGCGCGTACTACAACCTCTAAAATCGATCTTCAAGGTCTCTGTAAGTTTAAAGTACTAAATTTATTAATACGCCGGATAATAATAGTGTACAATTTTTATGAAAATTCGCTACTATAACGCACTTGCGGTGTCCCGAAATTTTTCTACAATTATTTACTGAATCACTTTATTTTGTTTTATAGTAAGTATGTCTAACTCACTAGAAAATTTATCTTTATAAACAAACATAATGCTTCTATGTAGTTTTCACTAAATATATAAATAAAAATAACAATACAGCTAAACACAGTTACATACATATGTAACATTTTAATTTGCGTTTATTAATTATAACGATAAATTTATGATGACTATTAAATAGAGCTGAAAACGATTCAATTATTTTCATAAATTACTTAAATGCTTACATTTGCAGAAATATCGTATAGTTATGTTTGTTCGTAGTCAGCAAACCAGCAAAACGGAATAATATATCAATCAACACGAATTTGCGGATATAAATATTGGTGGGTGCAGTCATGTAACTGGTCCTAAATAAAAGTGTAAAGCAACATAATTCCAAATGCCACATACAATGCGTGCCGGGCCGATGAAATTCACTGTGACGTAATCAATGAATCAATTAAATCAGTGATGGAGTGCTTATTGCATAACGGGGTACGACCAGCTAAGCTAATTGATTAAATATAATGTCCACAGGCAGTCCCCTGTTCATTGTGCAAATTTTGAGAACTGGACACGATAAAGCGAAAACTTTGCCTTTTACAGAGTTCAAATACGTAAAACGTTTCCAGTTTGTAGCTGTTTCCGTTACACGCAGTGTATCACTGGCCTTTTTGTAAACTCTGTCAATAAAAACTAGATATAATTTAATGGAAAAATATTTATATAAGCGTATGTTCTATCTATCTTCGTTTACGAGTTAAAGCGTTTTTAGTGAATTCTCTAAAAAAAAATCCACTAAGGAGGAGACCGCGACTTTTTAATTTTGAAAAAATTTCTTCAAATCAGTGCAAACTAGGACCCCTAGAACCCAAATCCGTGGTCAGTTTCATACTTTATATATATATATATATATATATATATATATATATATATATATATATATATATAAACTGTTAGAGATAGGAAAGCGGTTAAATGGGGAAAGTTTTAGACAATTCTGTTTGTAATTGAATGTTGTTTAGTTTACGATTTTATCTCTTTTGAGTTTTTACGATATTTGAAAAAAAACTAAAATGACGCATTTTAGAAAATACCCTGTATTTTCTTTTTTATGGAAATTTCTGAAATCTGTGAAAACTTTCTTATAGTACTTTTTATGCAGAAAAGCCTGTGTAGTGAGATTTCATTTCCAACGTTTCGATGTTTGGAACCATCATCAACTTTGTTTTTGCATATAGGCGCTATATTGGATTTTCACGGTTTTGAAAAGCTCCTGTTTTTTGCCTTTACAAATATGTATCACACTTAGTGAAAAACGTTAGGTTGTGGGTTGAAAAACGAAAAAATATGATTTTGTTACGAATTTGGCAACGTCGCACGAAGAAACACTCACACTTAAGGTGATTCTACTGCATTTAATCTCTTAACTACAATTAATAACAACATATGCTTAGAAATAATAGTTTCTCCGATGTGAAAATCTGTTGAAAACATAGAAATTACCCTTTTCGAAATTTTAACAAAAAAAAAGAAAGGAAAGAACAATAATGTGTCAAATGACATAATAATAATTACCAAAACTAAATGTCTAATTTAACGTTCAGAATGCGACCCATTTGCTTAAATACATTTCCCACATTTTTTTATCACCGATCTGGTAACACGATGAATTGTGTTACAGTTAACATTGTTTATATATCACACTCGTACCTTGCAACAGAAAATAACGTCAAAAAAGCCATAACTTTTGAGAAATACATGAACGAATTGAATTATTATTTCTCAGAACATCAATATGACCCAAAAATCATTTAAATATTCGGAATAATCAAAAGTTCAGTAAATAATTTGATGAAATATATTTATCCGTGATACATTAATGCTCTAGTATGCTTTGCATTTTAGACGAATGAAAATTTTTAAATCTGTCACGACTTCTGTCAGAACTGTGAACGCTTGTCTTTATTTAAACGCGTTTTATGTCTTGACTCGGGCCTACTGTTCAGAATGGCAGAAAATTTCTCGAATGAAGAAAAGTTTGATATGTTAGTATCATATATTAGAAATGAAAGGAATGCTGTCAACAATTATTTGGAAAATTACCCGGATAGACGACAACCCAACAAAAGGTATTTCTCTAACTCTATAATGAATTTACTTGAATTCAGAGGTTTTGGGAAACCTTTGTCTAAGAATTATGAGAAGGATAGTGAATATCGTGACAGAAGTATTCAAGAATATTTTTATGAGAATCCTATATCCTCTACAAGGATTGCTGGCAGGGAGCTATATATTGCTAAGTCAACAGATCACGACTTTTTGAAAAAACAACATTATCGTTTGTATAAGCCCACCATCGTACAAGGACTTCGAGAAGGTGATTTTAACAGAAGAGTAACTTTTTGCAATTGGTACCAGGGAAAGTGTCAAGATAATTTGAACTTTGAAAATAAAATTATCTGAACGCACGAAACTTATGTTACAAATTGCGGAATATTCAACAAGCATAATCGTCATTATTGGGCTACCGAAAACCCTCAGCTGCGGGAACAGCGTAGATTGCAAGTTCGATTTGGCTTTAATGTTTGGTATGGAATGTATGGTGAGATATTTTTCGCTTTATTGTGAAAAATAATTATTCTTCTATCGTTTCAATTATTTTAATATTCCTATAGTAAGAAGAAATTAAACTATTTTATTTTAATAGGAAATCAACTAATTGGGCCCTTTATTTATGATCAAGCATTGACAGGACAAAGATACCTTGCAATGTTGCAAAATGAAATAGTACCAGCAATTATAGAAGTTCTCGCAGATAATGAGTTCCGTAATGTATGGTTTCAACATGAATCTTGATACGCAAGAAAATGCATTTTCTATGGAAAGCAAAGACCCAAAGAAACAGTAGTTATGAAAAATGTGTCGGTGTAGTATTTGAAACATGTCTGACTAAAACATAAGAAATTATCGAGGAAAAAATAATATTTTATTTGTCAGTTTGACACCCTGTGTCGCTTTTATTATGCGACTTGGTACATACTCACTGTATAATTTAATACAATTAAAAACTTCGTAGAAACAGAAATCAAATTTGGTGCTATACTAAATGTTGAAAAATTTGTCAGTTCAACCGTTCAACAGTTCAACCGTTTAAGATAGAAAAATAAGTGAACTACTGTTAGAAATGATTCCTCTAGGCGTAGCAACAAAAATTATTTTCAACTATACACGGGGGTCTCCAAAAGTAGCGAAACGCGATACAACTTTCTTATTTTAAATGACATGATCCATTTTGAATTTTATATTCGAGTTTTGTATTACATTATGCGAAAAAAATACCCTGGTTTTTATAACCTATTTGACATGGTTTCTGACATATGTGGCTCTATATATCATTTTTGTAGTGAATTAAAAAAAAATCACTAATGAGGAGAACTGTGTATTATATATATATATATATATATATATATATATATATATATATATATATATATATATATATATATATATATATATATATATCGCGTACCGATAACTCAAAAAATAATGGACCGATCTTGATAAAATTTGGTGAGTACCTTCCCTTTGCAAGTTCTTCGTTACCCAGGAAAATCGGACTAGGTTTTCCCGGAGAATTTTGTGTTTTCTTTCTTAAAAAAGTATATCTCCGGAAATAACAAAGTAAGAGCAACCAAATTTGGTACGCATGTTTGTATTATAAAAAGTGAACCCTGTACCAAAAAGTCTCTAGCCTTAAAGACAAAGAAGTTATGGGCAGTTAAAGAAAATTTTTTGGAGTTTTCCTAAAAACGTCAAAGTCGCGATTTGACACGTCAAAAGTGGCAATGTGTAGGCAAACAATGTGAAACAAATACGGATTGTGAAAAGAAAATGTTGCAAGAAGAGTGTTCTGCGAACCCCTAAGTTTCGGCTTTAACCGTCGTCATTGCCCTTTACTTTATTAAAATGGTTACAGAAACTTCATTTCAAATAGACCCTTCTCTGATGCTTTGGTTGTCAGTTTAGTTAAGTTGATGCTTTCACTGTAGGTTTAGTTAAGTTTATGGTTTAACGGTCTATAATTTTTAGCTAGTTTTCGTAGTACAAATTCGTTAATGCATTCTTGCATTTTTTATCGAAATATGTTGCATGCTTTTAAGAAAAAAATCTGGACGTAATAAGTGCGTTTTGATAGCGAATTTTCATTGAATCCTTCAAATTTCAATAACTCAATTTGCTATTAACGTAAGGTTTGTTGGCTAGGAAACCAACATTTAACTTTATTTTCAAATTTTTTTGTATATTTTTGAACAATAAGTAATTTTGATCAAATATAGCACGCTGTTTCTACTACATAGGCTCTAACGGTAATAAGATTGATGCCTGCTCGCATTTGCTATTGAAAACATTTTTATGAAACTTCACTTCCATAACGCACTTGCTGCGTTCAGACTTTTTTTAGTTGCAGAGGTTTATTTAAAAATTCATATTTTCTAAACCACTTACTTTTATTTCCTCCTCTGTTTGATACATAAGGAATTGACAAATCTTATTTATGGCCCTGCTTTTTTTCGAATAGCACCCCCTGCATATTAAGTCTTTGTTGAATCCGTTAATAACAAGACTCAATTTTTGCAAAAAGCATCCTAGGTCTAGAATGAGTAGTTTTTTTTAAATATTCCAATTTTATGTCAGGACTGCATCTAAAGATATTTTTTTAGGAAAAAATTACCATGGAACTAATAGCCCATTTGACATTCTGCAATTTAACGCAATAGACCTAGTTCTTATGGAAGTTTGCTAGCTTCATCCACTCAACGGTAACCTGAATTTTTAATAAACAATTAAAACAGTTGAGAAACGCTGTCATTTTGTTAGGGTTTGTTGAATTTAAGGCAATTGATGTAGTCTTTTTCAAGTATTGTTTTTCTAAGTACAATGTGTGACAAAAAGCCATTTGCAAATTATGCGACAAAATTGGTTACATAAATTTACATGGTACTGATTAACGTTTTAAAGTAACAATTATAATTTACCTTATAAAATGATCCAACCGCAACCATTTGATACCGCCTAATACAGCTCACCACCATTAAGTGTCACAACCGACACTATATTACAACACAAAAGTTTTCACGTAAATAATGATGCACTAATTTTCAATTAATACGAAATTAACACGAAGTATTTAGATGAAATACCTTAACAAGACGAAACACGTCGCGACGAACACAAGTCTACAGAACTACAGAGCAGAATTAAAATAATTGCCAACGCATGCTACAAAAACTTGAAATATATTTCAAATAGAAGACGATAAGGAATATTTGGTTTAACAAAAAGTGATCGACTTGCTATCGCTTTGATTTTCTGACTAATTTAAATAAGCGATATCAACATACTATATTTGTTTCTTTAGATCACCAGCATTTAATTTAGGATATTTTAGTGAATTTTCGTAGAAAATATTCACTAAGGGGAGATCCCGACTTTTGAATTTTGAAAAAAATGTTGCAAATGAGCGCGAACTAGGATCCCTAGAATCCATATCCGGGATGTGTTTCAATTTTTATATGTTTTTATATATATTTATTATTATATATATATATGTATGTTTTATTTTATTTATTTTCTTCTGAAAAATTTTACAAGGTACAATACAAATAAGCTTAGGCTTGTGGCTGTATTAAATGTACAATTTTAAAGCAAAGTATCTAAAATAATGTTTTCATCGAAAGTAGTGTTTAAAAACTGTCAGATTTGACAGTATAATTGTAATTTATTTTCACTCCTCACCAGTATAGTTCTCTCAGTGGCTAATACGTTCAGTTTTGTTAAACTATTATGAGCTTTCTTTTTCAGCAATTTCTATATTATCTTGTTAATGAAAACACAGTGTAGTTTTAAATTTTCTTTTCACTAAAATTTTGAAGCTTCTCTATTTGACAGATATACACACACCGATAACTCAAAAAATAATGGGCCGATTTTGATAAAGTTTGGCACTTACTTTCCTTTTCTAAAGCGCTTGGATAATTTCGTTAGTCAGGAAAATCGGACGAGGTTTTCCGGGAACTTTTTGAGTTTTCATTCGAAAAAATTTTTATCTCAAAAAATAAAAAATCTATGATAACCAAATTTAGTAGGTAGGTTTACGAAATAAAAAGTAAACTATACACCAAAATTTAGATTTCTATGTTACAATAAAAAAATATATAATAATTTGTGCCAGATCATTTCTATGAAAATTGCGTACCATAACGCACTTGCTACATCCAGGCTTTTAATTTATTGAATACAGTTTAAGAGATTAGGCGAAATAACTCGTAACATTTTTTTGTTTAAAGTTTAGTTAGGATTATATTTCAATGATGCTTAAATTAATTGTTTAGTAAAACAGAGCCGTCTTTTTTGTTTGTCTAAGATGTACATAAAAACATCGGAATGCAGCATGTGTGTTGTGTTAGTGAATTTTCACTAAATGCCTCAACTTCAAGTTTGAATGATTGAATTTACTATGAACCTGGAAAGTTTAATTTTAGTACGTGGTAAGGCCGTGAGCAGGGCAACATCTACTAAATTTAATCAAAATAGCTAGCTTATTTTTTGAGATACAACTTTTTTTCCAGAAAAAACAGTTTAAAGAAAACTGGTAATGTCGAAGTAGCTAACGAACTCGTCCAAGCTATTAATAAAATAAAGGTATGTGCCGAGTTTCATCGGTTAGATAGTTTTTGAGTTATCGGTTGGATACACACACACACACACACAAATATATATATATATATATATATATATATATATATATATATATATATATATATATATATAAACATTTAAAAATTCAAACTTACCTTGGTTTCGCGTTCTAGGGGCCCATATTCGCGTTCATTTGATAAAATCTTTTGCAGTCTCACAATCGATACTCTTTATTAGCCAAAATTTTAAAACACATATTTGCTAAAATGATAAAATATATACTCATGATCACCGGTATTGGCAAACAAAGTTCCAGGCGGAGCAAGTGTACTGTGGTAGCGAATTTTCATAAAAATTTGACATACTGTGATGGCAAAATTATTATCTACACGGGCAAAACTACAATATAATCAATTTAAAGTTGTATAATATTTTTAAATAGTGGGAAACAATTTTATTTGCTTTTCTACCTGAATCAGGTGTTTCTCACACAATTTGCTGGACTCGGCACGTGCGTAATATTAGCGCATTTTCATAAGTTTTATAAATGATAACTTAAATATTTTTGGCCCAGCATTCCATTGGACTCATTTCAACTTATATGTCTTAAACTTAGTATTAGGATAATGATCATTATACAAATTCTGAGAAACTTAACATGAATTTTGTGTACGGGTTCTGTCAAAAGTCACTAAAAGGCCTTGTATTTTAATCATATTGTCTGCTGCATATTTTTTTCAAATAGATAAGACATTGAAGTCCATTTAATATTTTTTCTCGCTACTGGTCCACCTTATAATTTTTATGATTCTAAGGGATTCAAAATTCTACTTACCTTAATTCCAGTTTTCGCATATCTTTCGTGGCTTTAGAGATACTCCATTAGCATTCTAAAACAAAAGAAGAAAACAGTAAGATTTGGATATACATGTTATTATCCTGAAAACTGTTTTAAATTTAAAGTTTATTTAGGCAATGTTAACGTTACAAAAAAAAAACTATTTGTCAATTAAAAATATGTTTAGTAAACGGGCAAAGAAAATTTTGCTAACATGGTTGAAACCTCAGCCGATCAATGCTCTTCATATGCTACTACTGCGGAATGTAAAAGAGGGCGCTCAAATGTCATAAATGAACAACGATATACAAGACCAAATTCTGCGACCGCTCAAGAAAACATTGATTCCGTTCACAAAATAGTCTTAGCAGATCATGTGGCTGAAACGTTTAGCCAAAATATTGGACATTTCCTGTAAACGTGTGTTTGACATTGTTCACCACGAGTTGGGAATCAGAAAGCTTTCGGCAAAATGGATTCCGAGATTCTTGTACGCTGATCAGGAGTACGATTCTTTGACTACTTTGAAGCAAATGTGCCACAGTGTTCAAATGAGATTCCTCAAACTTTAAGGGTCGCCTCGTTACTATACGCGATACAGGCATCACTGTCATACAGATGCTTAAGAGCAATCGAAAGAGTGGAAGTATTAAAAGGTACAGCCACATGGAAAGAAAAGTTGGAAATAGTAATTGCTAAAAGAGATTTGGAGAAGAGCAGTGTATGGTCAAAATTGTAAGTGACTGTTGTGCAGAATTGTTTGGCAGTTTCATTTGCAGAAAGCAAGAATTCAAAACGCGTCTTCTTTTCGACCACACGCTTAATCGCTTATGTGTAAAACATATTGTAACATTATGGTAACAAATATCCTAAATATACTATGTTATATTCCGGTTCTCCACGGCCCAAAAATTCCGCTTCCAAAAATCGACTGACACGGTTCTTGCTTCAGTTCTGAGACCAAGATCGGGTAAAGCTGGGAACTAACTAGGTTGAGCCTGGCGTCTTTTCACTAACTGTGGAAATTTATACATTCCTGGAAAGAAATGGGGTGAATAGAGTCATTTGTGCTGCTGAATCCAGGATTGGTGTTAGGTATATTGATGGAAAAATCACGACGAAGAGTAAATTTGGAAAGTGACATTTGAAACGGATTGTATGGCGCTTTAATTTTTGGAAAGACAAATCAATCATTTTTATTAATTATGTTATTTTGTGTGCACAATGCAACGCTTTTATATCGGCCATATTGTATATTTATAAGGAAACATTAAGAAATTAATTATTAAAAAAATAAATATAGATTTTGTACCAAGTTTTCTTATTCCCAAACAATATTGCGATGAGTAAGCTTTGCCAGTTCTATATTAGACTTCTATTTATTTTTGCTGCAAACACAGATAGTTTTGTTGATATTCTTTATATAATAAAATCTTTATACAATTAATATTTTTGTCTGTTTTCGGCTAGTCACATGGAAGAGCAACTTTATGTTAAATTACACCAGCACATTTTGACAATTATTTTTGCAAACACATAAAGACGCTAGTATTATTCTTTTAGGTTTTTTGATATAATGCAAGAGCTTTCACGGGAGCAAAGTAGATTCCGAGAGAAAATTATAGAAAAATGCCCCGCAAACTTGCAAAAAAGTGTGCTTTTAGCAAGACAACGCCCCTGTACACAATTATGCACTGCGAACTATTGACAAAACTGGTTTTGAATTGTTTGACCATCCACCTTATTCTTTAAATGTAACACCATCAGGCTACTATTTATTCACAAAGCCCAAAAAAACACTTGAAAGGTAGGTAAGCGATTTTGGATAAACAAACAAGTGTGCCGTTGAAGTATGGTTTAAAGACTGGGATAGAGAATTTTTTAAAGGGCTTAGAGTTGCTTCATAAACATTCTACTAGATCTATAAGTCCTTGAGCAGATTATCTTGAATAAGGTAGGATCTAACAATTCTTTTAAAAATAAGCTTTGATTATTTAGGTGTTGGTAATAAAACAAAAACTAAGCATATGGATTTAATGAAATCATCGCGTAGCCTACCGCATTCTACTCGTGAGGACGTTTATTTTAATACACATAGCAAGCAGTTTGTTGAGAAAGATATATTCCAACATCTTGCATCTGACGCCAAATTGAAATAATGAAAACGTCACCTACCTTATTATTTTTTACTCGTGGAGCTATTTAATTTGGTTACTATATCAAAGGGGTTGTTGAGATATATATAGTCTGGTATCTTGACTCGGCTGCCATTTTGAATTCATGAAAGTGTTTCCTGCATTTTACTCGTAAATCTCTTTAAGTTGACACCAATGTCATTTTGAAGCCTCCGCCATATTAAATTTAAGACAATGACAGATAGCCAATGTTGCATTGTCGCCTGACTTGACTTCGCCTGAATATACTAACGAACATACTAACAGGTGCAGTTAAATAAAAGCTTGTAAAATGCAACGCCCGGTTTTTGACTACCTTAATGAAGTAAACTTATCAATATTCGCTCAAAAATCAAAAAGTTAAATGAAAAGTCGCCACAAATAATGGCAAATTTAGACTTACAATAAATAAAAATTTGATACCAACAAAACAACCGTAACATCTCAGAAATATATTGCCTATAATTTAAACCAGTTTAGGGGGTTTCAAGGCACAAAATCTTAGAATGATAAAAGATAATTTCTATAAACAAAATACCGAGAACTATATTCTGTTTTAACGCACTAGAGCAGAAATGACACAACCTTTAAGCGCGTAAGTCACATTCCATATATATCTCTCAGACTAATGAGAAAAGCTTTACGCGAAAAAGACACAGCGTATAACAAAATTCGGCACATGTCAGGAAGGCATACGTGTCGAAAAGAGTTGAGAAGTGCGAGGAGAATCGGAACAGAGTGACCTTTTATTCTAGCATCAGCTGTGAGATTAAAATTTTTAGGTGTCGATTGCAAAAACTGCTCTGTCTCAAAACGCCTCGCTAATAAAAAGGCTGGTTTAAATGGATGCCAATTACTTATTGCGCAAATTACTAAACAATATTATTTTATTAATAGCGGGAACAGTTTTTGGAATACCTTTTTAGAAAATTCCTTTGGAAATTACTTAACCTTGGTAAAAGGTTCAAAATAAATCGCTGTATAAAGAATCTGGGTAAAAATACTTACCCGGCAAACTACCTGCAAAAATGTATCAGGATTTGGGCATATTGTCGTCGATCATCACGTTAAAGATCGAGATTACTAAGCCGGAAAATTTATTCTCTTATCGAAGCCAATCAAACAGGTCTTACTCAAAATATTGTTAGTATTGCCCTCCAGGATCACCTACTGAGTGCGTAAAATCAGACTGAACACTTAGTGTTTTTTTATTTCTCTTTTTGTTGTGCTAATATTAAAATTAATTGTATGCAATAATAAAGGAATGTTTTTGTCAACTGGTTTCTCTTAGGACGTAAAATTGTTTTAAACTAACATCAAATAATTGAAAAGCAGTCTGTCTGATGTTTTTTTATAAACTTAGGTCACCACTCAGATAGTGGTATATCCGGTTTCCGTTACCTAAATATCGCAGATACTGTTCATTATTCCTGTATTGTATACAACATTGTACAGGGTACTCTAACGAATTTAATTTGACGAGTCATCTATAAGGTATAAACTCTATTGCAAATTAAGTGGAAAACAGATTTTGTTAAATTTATGCCGGCGCAAAAAACTATTGCGCTTTCTCTTGTAGGCCAAGTACTTTTCAACACCTCGTCGTTCATCACAGCTTTTCTAGCATCCTGTATCTCTCAGGTATAACAAACCTTGTTTGCATTTAGAGAGGAAGACGTACAAGGTGCAAGTAAATGTGTTTGAATACATATGGATATAGAGGTTGAGCTTGGCAGAGGTGCAAATTAGCACAAAGAGGTTACCGCACTGAATTCATTTGTTATCTAAATGCACCGGCTAGAATTTAGTATTTGACTTCACAGAGTATACAGCATAGTAGGATCTGAACCAGTTCCTTGTTCTCTTGCTAGATTCGACCCGCAGGTTAAAGCAAGAAACACGAAGTGATGGAGGTCACATTAAGCTTCGCTGCAACGAAAATAAAACAAAAGGTAACATAGTTAAATTAAGGCGCTCAACTTTTAATTTAGAGAGTCTGCGATGTTAAGATTCCAGGAATGCATTTTGTTAAAAGAAAATAATAAAAATATCTAATAAACTTCCCGAAAGAAAATGCTTTTAATTCTTTGCCTTCGTCAGTTCTATTGCGACAACTCTCAAAAGCTTGGTAAAGTCATGCCATTGACCTTGACATCTGACAAAAGGAAGAGCTAATTTAGTTTACTTACTAAGGAACAGTAGTATATTAACCATGGGCGCAGCAAATGCGTTATGGTAACGATTTTTTGTAAATTTGCAGTTAGTGACTTAATTTATCTGGACCTAATGAACTCATTTATGTTAAATTTAATGAGTGATGGTTATAAAACCTTCTATTTTCATCCCTTTTTGTGCGCACACACACATGCTAAATTAAAGTAGCTGATTTTTATACAACTTACTTAAAAGTATCTGAATTTTTTATGTCTATAAATTTATAATGCAATCACATTTTTTGACAGTCGGTTGACTAGAAGCTAATGAATAAAAGATTGCGACAATAGGATTTATTGATACGCATTCATGACAACTGTAAAAAAAAATCCCTGCTACGCCAATCACTAATAAAGTTGTTTAATCACTAAGAGATTTCTCGAAGACTCATCAGATTGTTGAAGTGTGAGATAATAGAAGCTACTACACGTGTCCTGGAGGTATCGGTGTTAGGCCCTTTTCTCTGGAACATCTTATGTGACTTTTAGCTGAAAGGGCAGTCAGAATAGAATATGCCGATGCTCTAGCAATTTTAGTGAAAGCATTTGATCAACGTGAACTTGAATACAGTTAATGAATTACCAGCGAGTATTAGGAGATGGATGCATAGAAATGAGTTAGTACTGGCCCAACACAAAAGTGAGGCAGTTATTTTGAAATTTTAAGTTTAAGATTCTGGGTGCTGAGATACAACCAGCTAAGAAAATTAAATACTTTGGTATATACATAGATAATTAAATAGAGTCAATAAAGCCCAATAAAGATGGCTATGCTGACGAGAATACTACCAGACATAGGAGGGCCTGCCTAGTAGTCTTAAAAAGTACTTCTGTGTGGAGCGGTCCAGTCCATACTTTTGTATGGTGGACTGGTATGATATCAAGCCATCCACATGAAGAGTCATCGGAATATGCTCTTGGGTACACAAAGGAGGACCCTGCTAAGAATTTCCAGTGGGTACAGAACTTTGTCCGCTGCAGCCATACAGGTGGTCCAGGGAGTACCACCAATTACGCTCCTTGTCGAGGTGATACGGCGACTATATTATATTGACGATGCAAATACAGCAGCAGTAATGAACCTGCAAAGAGAAATAACTGGCATGTGATATGGGAAGGTACTGCAGAATGGACTATACCACTTAATTCCGGATATCATTTCCTGGGTGAGATGTGGTCATCGAAAGCTAGACTTTTTACTCACTCAGTTCCTCTCAAGCCACCTCAGCGTCGGGCATACAAAGATAATAGGAATAACAGAAGTCGATTATTGCTCGTATTGTGGTGCCACTAATACAGCAGAGCACACTCCTACTGTGCGATAGATGGATCTAGTGGCGACATGAATTGCAAACGGAATTCGGGTCGAGAATTAATAGAGAAAACATTGTCCAGATAATGAGAGGTAGTGAGGGTGGATGGAGTAGTGCCTGTTGTTTTGTCATGAAAGGAATAAGTGAAGATTGGAACCTGTGATGAGCACTGATAAGCACACTTGGAGGACTCAAATCACCACAACACATTTTAAAACACCTGACGATCGTTTCACAAACCAAGTTAGTATCATCAGGCGATGAATAATTCTAAATATATTATATCCACAACTCTATTTATATTCTTCTGCAGGTAGTTGGTCAGTACCAATTTAGGGAGGTTTGTTAGTGACCGACTACTCGCAAAAGAATATAAATAGGGTTTGGATATAATATATTTAGAATTATCCATCCTCTGATAACGCTAACTTGGTTAGTGAAACGATCGTCAGGTTTTTTTAAATGTGTTGTGGTGATTTGTGTTCTTCGAGTGTGCTTATCAGAAAAGTACTGCAGAGGAAAAAAGCTAAGGAATGCCAAACACTGCAACAAGTCGGGAGCCACGCCGAGCAAAATCATAGAGGATGAAGAAAAGAACAGGGAAAGGAACTGCCGAACCGCAAATCCTTAAATAATAAGGAAAGGGACATGTACGAAAACAAAAAAAAGATGAGAAGAAAAGACAGCCCTTCACCATGATGTTATGTCAGGGATAGCAGTTCTGTGGGGATATGGGCGGTTCATGGGGCATCTGTTCAAGTGGCCGGAATGTCGGCAACGACTCACAAAGAAAAAAAATGAGTAGTCAATTATTTTGTATTTTTTCCGATTTTTTTCTCGAGGATCTGTACTTTAGAACAATTAAAATCGCCTCGAGTAGATTTGAAGCAGTTCTACATTAGAATCCGTCACCACTTTTTTTTAATCCCTAATCTTAATTTCTGAGTAATATATTTCGTATCTTTTCAAAACCATTTAGATTTTTGTTAAATGTCATGTAGCTCAGACCAATACAATGCCGGCAGTTTTCAACTGATTTGAAATAAGAATCCGTCGTAAGTTACTTTCTAAAAAACCCTGTTGGTAATAAAATATTGCGTAATTTTCCTAAAAATTTAATTTTTCTTTTGAAAAATAATGAAAATTGATACAGGCAGGTTCTAAGGGCTTCTAAGTAAGAATAGGCGATCGGCTTTTATTTTTTTTCTAAAAAACATCCCTTATGCGAATTTTTTCAAAGCATCCACATAAAGAAGGTCACAGTTGGCCATGAATATGGTCCAAAAATGAACTTGCGTATTCGTTGAATAATTTTAGACAAAAAGTGTTATTAAACCATATATATATATATATATATATATATATATATATATATATATATATATATATATATATATATATATATATATATATATATATATATATATATATATCGTCACTTTTTGTCGTAATTTTAGAATAATAGATTTCATATTTTTTCAAAAACTTTACATTATTTTGTTGATTGGCATCAACTTTAGAACAATGAAATTGGTACAGACGGGTTTTAGGGATTTTGAAATAAGAATTCTTTATCAGTTCTCTTCTAAAAATAAATCCTATTAGTAATTTTAAAATAGATTATTTTCTAAAAATTTTAATTATTTTCTCGAAGAAGTATAGGCATATTCTAAGAAGTCCGTTATATCTTTTTTTCTAAAAAAAATCTAATAGTAATTTCTGAATAAGCTATTTTATAATTTTTCCAAAAATGTTCTCCTCGAAGAATAATGGAAATCGGTTCAGGCAGGCTCTAAGGAGTCCTAAATAAGAATCCGCCGTCAGTTTCTTTTCTAAAAAATCCCTTACGTGAATTCAGTTAATTTAACCCCATACTAAAGGTCACAGTTGGTCATGATTACAGCACAATGCGCATTTGACCAATGCGCAACCCAGAAAATAATTAACAGATGTGGATGAAACTTAACAAAACCTTTGCAAATCGCTGAGATAGGTTCATTAGTCGGAAAATCAGACCAGCTTTTGGAAAAACTTTTTATTTTCATTCAAAGAATATTTATATCTTCGACAGTAATAAAGCTGTTTTAGTGAAATTTATAGCACCTACCAAATGTTAGTTTCTAGCTTTAGGAAAGTTTTAGTTATGAAGATTTGAAAAAAAAAAGTATGAAATTCCGCTACCATAACGCGCTTGCTGCGCCCAGACTATTTATATTGTAATTTTATGTTTTCAGCCTTTAGTCAATATATTATAATCGCAGCTTATCTTGATCCTACAATAACCATAAGCAATAACTATGAGTGTATTAAGCATCAAACTTAAACGAAGCGTCACAGAACCTTTGTAGTTACAAGGTTATCTCTTAGGGCCTGTTTCCAGGACTACACAAAGTGGTGGTCACGTTCGGTTTACTGATTACACTCTGATCCGGTCTGGTTGTTCATTTGCATAGCCTACTTAATTCTTATCGATCCAGCCTAGATTAACGTATAATCTAAGACTGTCTCCATGGATAAGGAGGCATGATGCATGTCGCTGGTGTTGTGACAGGCACCATATTGCATGACCTCAATGCTCGTTAGCAAAATTATTCAGTGAAATGTGACTTTCGGGTCTCTAAATCACATGTTTTTGTATTACAGAGAAATCTCAATCTGTTATTGGAATCACGTTAGTCGAATGATGTACTGGTTCAATAACAAACGAAATAATAATAGCCAAGATAGAATTTTGAAATTGTTTTCTGTTAAAATTAAGAATCATCCTAAAGGTATTAAAATAAGTCAATTTTAGATTAAGTAATGACATCCTGCAACAAGAAAACTTCACCTCTACGTTCAACCCCCTTTGAGTGACAGTTTCCCCACCCAAAATTTTAATTAGGAAGTAGGGGCTAAGTGAAGATTGGAACTTGTGATGAGCACTGATAAGTACACTTGGAGAACCCAAATCACCACAACACATTTTAAAAGACCTGACGATCGTTTCACTAACCAAGTTAGCGTCATCAGAGGATGAAACATTCTAAATACTTAAAAAACTAACATCGACTTATATACTGGATCTCAGGTAAAGAGATCGAACCGAGATGACACACTAGTCGTAGGCAAACTCCAGTGTATTGTATTTTTATCGCCTGACCAGGTCTTTGCGCTATCCCTACTGCTTTATCTAAAAGTGTCCATCTGTAATAGTCTTGAGAAAGGTCAACGACAGCTAAATTAAACAACGATTCCTTTGGCGGCAATAACTGTATACTTGTGTTATCGGTAAAAACGTGCCGAAAACGTGGGAATTTTATTTAGCAAAGTAATCGATCAAGTGACCCGTAATTGGCGCTGGTGCACTGTTCATACATTTTTTGTTGTAACTATATTTCGCAATATATACGCTCTCAAACCCACTTAGCTGACCTGGTTTTCTAACATTTTTTATTAATTTCAGATTGTCTTTATCAACGTGATGATTATTATCCCAAATATGTCGTGCGACGGCAGACTTATCTACAGTACCGTAACGTAATTGGGATATGTGTTCTTTGAATCTGATTCCAATCGATCTTTTTGTTTGTCCGACGTATTTAAGATTACAATCTTTACAACTTATTTCATAAATTCCCGACATTTTGTCCGCGCTATTCTTGTCTTTTGGGTTACCTAGCAAGTTTTTTAAGGTATTTGTTGTTGAAAATGCTATCTGTAAGTCGACTTTTTTAAAAATGTTGTCTAGACCCCTCGTGATTCTAGGTTCAAATGGTAAGCAAACAAAGTTTTTTCCCGATTTTTCTCTTCTGAACGTCGTTGATTCCGTCAACATTTTCTTTGTTTTCTGTTTGTTGATTAATTTTTCCACTAGGCAAGCAGTGTATCCGTTATATTCGGCCACGTTCTTAATATAATTTAGTTCTTTGGTATATCAACTATTGTTTAACGGAAAATTAATTAACCGATTTACTAAAAAATTCAGACTGGCCATTTTTTGTGCGTACGTATGATGCGAGTCGCTCGGGACGTAGCTTAAGGTAGTGGTTTCTTTTCTATAGACATCGAATTCTAAAGTGTATTTATTCTTGATAACTAGTACATCTAGAAAGGGTAGTTTATAATTAGTTTTTAATTCGTGGGTAAATTTTATAGAATCAAATTTATTGTTTAATTTGGCAATAAAATCTTCTATTTTGCAAATGTTTGTGTTAAACACCGCTAAAATATCATCCACGTAATGAGTTTAAAGGCTTGCCTGTAAAACAGAAAAGTTTTTCAGTAACAAATTCTCTTGAATTTATTAATAAGATTAAAGAGGTTAAATTGACCGAAGGCGAGGTTTTAATTTCGTTCGATGTAACCTCATTGTTTCCTAGCGTTCCCACGGAGTAAACTTTAACATATTTAGAGGAGTTGCTAAAAATAAATAACATAAATGAAAATGTCTGCAGGGAGTATTTAACTCTAACAAACCTTTGCATCAAAGAAAATATTTTTCAATTCAACAATGAATTTTTTCAACAAACACAAGGCACGGCAATGGGCAATCCGCTATCGCCATTTATTGCAGACGTTTTCATTAGCAGATTTGAAACAGATCTTGAAAGTGAAAGTGGTTATTTTCCTAGAGTGTGGTGTCGTTACGTGGATGATATTTTTGCGGTGCTTAACACAAACATTTGCAGAAGATTTTATTGCCAAATTAAACAATAAACACTACGAAAAGTAACTCTACGAGGCCAATAAATACACTTGGAGAACCCAAATCACCACAACACATTTTAAAAGACCTGACGATCGTTTCACTTACCAAGTTAGCGTCATCAGAGGATGAAACATTCTAAATACTTAAAAACTAACATCAACTTATATACCGGATCTCAGATAAAGAGATCGAACTGAGATGAGACACTAGTCGTAGGCAAATTCCACAGTGTATTGTATTATTATCGCCGGACAAGGTCTTTGCGCGATCCCTACTGCTTTATCTAAAAAGTGTCCATGTGTAATAGTTTTGAGAAGGTTCAACGCCAGCTAAATTAACACCGATTCCTTTGGCGGCAACAACTGTATACTTATGTTAATAGGTAGAACGTGCCGAAAACGTGGGAATTTTATTTAGCAAAGAATCGATCATGTGACTCGTAATTGGCGCTGGTGAAGTGTTCATGCATTTTTTGTTGTAACTATATTTCGCAATGTATACGATTTAGAACCCATTTGGCTGTCCTGGATTTCTAACATTTTTTATTAATGTCAGATTATCTTTATCAACGTGATGATTATTATCCCAAATATGCCAAGTGTACTTAGGAAGTAGGGGCTTGGGACACCTTATTTGAAATCCGAAAACGTGAGAATTTTATTTAGCAAAGCAATCCATCAAGTGACTCGTAATTGGCGCTGGTGAAGTGTTAATACATTTTTTGTTGTAACTATGTTTTGCAATATATACGCTTTCGAACCCATTTAGCTGTCCTGGATTTCTAACATTTTTTTATTAATGTCAGATTATCTTTATCAACGTGATGATTATTATCCCAAATATGTCAAGTGTACTTAGGAAGTAGGGGCTTGTGACACCTTATTTGAAAGATCTCTTCATTGTCACAGTCATCAAAAATCCTTATAATAAAATAAACTTTTCTTTCCTGTCCATGACAAATATATTTTCTCTCTTTCATCAATATCTCTTTTCGTTTTATTAAAATAAGATTTTAAATTAATTGTAAAGGTGAGAAATTTCCCGTTACTTATTTCACGTTCACTTCCTTATCTCTGTAAAAGGAATTTAGAGTATTAGATATTCTATTATTGGTAAAATGTGTTGTAATCAGAAGCAAGTGGAGTAATCGTTAGCTGTTAGTGCTTTTCGCAGTGTTACTGATTAACCGTCACGAATCATCACGTTCAGGAATAAAATTTTAAGGCATAATACACGACAAGGGTACCCGGGTACCTGCATTAATTATTGTTTTCTGTTAAAACTAAGAAGTGTCCTAAAGGTATTAAAATATGTCAATTTTAGATTAAGCAATGATATCCAGCAATGTGAAAACTTCACCTCTACATTTAACTCCCTTTGAGTGACAATTTCGACACCCAAATTTTTAAATAGGAAGTAGGGGCTTGTGACACCTTATTTGAAATATCTCTTCATTGTCACAGTCTTCCAAAATCCTTATAATAAAATAAACTTTTCTTTCCTGTCCATGACAAATATCTCTTCTCTCTTTCATCAATATCTCTTTTCGTTTTATTAAAATAAGATTTTAAATTAATTGTAAAGGTGAGAAATTTCCCGTTACTTATTTCGCGTTCACTTCCTTATCTCTGTAAAAGGAATTTAGAGTATTAGATATTCTATTATTGGTAAAATGTGGTGTAATCAGAAGCAAGTGGAGTAATCGTTAGCTGTTAGTGCTTTTCGTTGTGTTACTGATTAACCGTCACGAATCGTCACGTTCACGAATAACATTTTAACGCATAATACACAAGGGTACTCGGGTACCTGCAATAATTATTGCCCTACCATTCTATAAATCATTACTTATCTAATTTTTATAAATAGTTATAGTTATAATGTCACATCTGGTGTCCCAAGAAAAGTTTTATGAGCCGTTTCGGCTTACATACTTCCGCTCAGTGTTTTGTTGACAACAACGGATTCTGCATTTCGGAGAATTGTTTTCGTGATCCGATATTTGTGTGGATGCTAGAGCATATTTATGTAGTCTGTTGTCTACCGCTGAATAAACAACACTATTTTCGATTGGAAATCGTACTTTAATTAGTGAATTTTTGGAATGGCAGAAAAATGTAGGGAACTTTCCAGTTTTGAATTCAAACGGTACGTAGATTATAAAAGTGATAGATGTAAACAAACTACATTTTTGTTGTAATTTTTGACATATTTCCTATGTACCTGATTACTTACAGAATGAGTTATGAACAGCAAGTAAGTTATCTTCAGGAATTAAATGCTATGGAATCTGATTCAGAGAGTGATAACGACAATGAACAAATTGAAGACTCCGAATCAGAAGACGAATATTTACCGCCTTTGTTGTTATCAACAAATAACCAGGCAGAAGAATCAGACATAGAAGATGTTTTGCTTGACACTGAGAATGAAATTGAAATTGCCGAGGAAGACAATTTTTAAAATGAGCAGCTAGAGGTTGAGGTTGATAATTGTGGTGACCTAGTTTTCCGTTCTAAAAACGGAACTATCTGGAAATCCAGTCCCCCAATGCCTGCTCGTCAAAGACTGTCACAAAATATTTTGCGAAAAAAATTTGGACCTTTGAAGACAACAAATGCCCTCTCAGTTCGGGAAACTTTCGCACGCATTTTTAGCCCAGAAATGTGCGACATTATAATTCGAGAAACAAACCGCAAAGCCAAAACCATCTACGCGGAGTGGAATAAACAGCATTCCAACAAACCACTAAAAATTTGGAAACCTCTCACATAAGAAGAGTTTAATGGTTATCTCGAGATACTGATTACTGCTGGAGTGCGAGAATTTAAGAAAGAAAATCTAAGAGTCTTGTGTAAATGTGATGCTTGCCCATTGTACCGTGCGACAATGTCAGTCAACAGATTTCATTCCATCCAAAGATTTGTACGTTTTGACAATATGAATACCAGAACCTATAGATTAAAAACTCATAAAGCAGCTGCTATCTCAGAACTTTGGCTTCTATTGATGCAAAATTTGAAACTGAATTATACACCGTCTGAATGCCTAACGGTAGACGAACAACTATTTCCGTATAGAGGCAGGACCCGATTCACGTAGTATATGCCAGCCAAACCTGCCAAATATGGTATAAAAATTTGGTGGGTGTGCGATACAGCTAATTCTTACCCTCTTGTGGGGCAAATTTATACAGGGAAATCATCGCAAGGTCGTGAACAAAATCAAGGTAGGCGTGTGGTAAAATATTTATGCATTCATTATAAAAATAGCGGAAGAAATATTGTGATGGATAATTTTTTCACCACACTTCCCTTAGCTCGGTTTCTAATATGGAAACTTTCTGTTGTGGGTACGCTAAAAAAAATAAACCGCCAGAGATGTTGCCAAATAAAAGTAGGGAAGAACATTCTTCTACGTTTGGATTTTCTGAGGATAATATCACACTGGTTTCATACGTACTAAAACAGGGAAAAGCTGTAATACTCTTATCCACAATGCACGACACTGGAAATATACCTACTCCAAAGAAAAACCTGAGATAATCCATTATTACAAATCAGGGAAAGGTTGTGTTGATATTATGGATAAGATGGTGTCGCACTACTCTGTCAAACGTCGAACAAATCGTTGGCATATATATATATATATATATATATATATATATATATATATATATATATATATATATATATATATATATATATATATATATATATATATATATATATATATATATATATATATATATATATATATATATATATATATATATATATATATATATAAACATATAAAGTCTGAAACCGACCTCGGATTTGGGTTCCAGGGGTCCTAAATAGCGCTCATTTGAAGAAATGTTTTCAAAATTCAAAAGTCGGGATCTCCTCATTAGTGATTTTTTTAAAAGAAAATTCACTAAAAAGGAAGGAGGTAAGCCAAGAAAAACAGTTCTGGTAAATTTGGCGCAATTAATAAAGGTAGAAGCTACAACGAAATGAAAAGAGCTGCCAGATGTCATGGTTGCAACAAAAATGCGACATCGTTTCCAAACTGTAATAAAGTTATTAAAATAGCTGTTTGTTTTTCAAATAGTCATATTTGCGTATGAAACACATTACAGTATAAAGGTTGTAATAAGTTTTCATTCAATACTAGCAGTGAAGTCTGAAAAATGGATTATTGCCGCATCGGTCTTTATAGAATAGAATCAGAGTATAACCTCATTTTATTATATATCTTGGGAACTTCCATTACTATTCACAGAGGTCTCTGATAGTGTTCTCTTCGCCGCCTTAGATAGCTTTTATGTTACAATGCGCTAATCTAACACGTATCCGATTGAGTACTGAATTGATATAGCTCGACATTTACATATATTATTATGCGAACCAATCTCGAGCCTACAATCTTATTGGCTATCAACCTAACCCTCATCACGAATTTCTAGAGCATCTTCCACATCTGATTTAGAAAGTTCTTCTTGATAGTCTCTTAAATGAATTCGCTTCAAGTTATTCTCCTTGAATTTATTTTGTCTGTAGGGGTGTAAAAAAAAACCAGGATGATTTAAATTTTAAGGACGTTTATCAGATTCCGCGACTACGATAAAGTGATTGTAAATGTAAATTTGTTAACAGAAGAAACATATAGATGAAACAAATATCTTGCTCTACGAGTATAGGGGAAAAGATTATTTCATTTCAATTTACAGCCAATAAAAGAGTATGGAAGATCATATAAATAATAATAAATTTATAGCATACAAATGATCGCGAACAAATTTTAAATGAAAAGAAGGTAAATTTGCCTACATAAATTCAGTTCTGTCTACTTAACCAAATTTCAGATAACACTATAAATTGCGAATAGCCTACTTTCTACATTCATTGCGGATCTTTTCATAAGTAGATTTGAGAGGGATTTAGAATATGAAAGTGACTATTTTACTAGAGTATGGTTTCGTTATGTGGACGAGATTTTTTCAGTGTGTAAGACAAACATATGCAAAGTAGATGATTTGATTAAAAGACCGAACAGTCCATTTAATTTAATAAAATTCACCCACGAACGAGAAGTCAACCGTAAACTTCCTTTTCTAGATGTACTAGTTATTAAAAATAATAACACTTGAATTCGATGCCGAAGAACCTCGGTGGTTCAGGAAAAAGAACTTGTGCCTCTGAACAGAAGGGTACTGGGTTCGATTCCAGGGTACTCCTTTCACTTTTTCAGCACAAACTGTAACATTAACATCAACCGAGGTTCTGGCATTGTATTTGAGCAAGTTGAATGTCTGCACGTTCCGCCCTTCGGAGGGGGCGTAAAGCCGTCGGTCCAGTGTCTGTTTGGACTGTTTTCGGTAGTATTTAGGATGTCTTCCTCAACACTAGGATGTACCTAACGAGGACAACCAGCATTACAAGACACCTTCTTCAAATTACCATGTTCTCTTAGTCTGTTGTCAACAGATGCAAATGTTGTATAATGAGGAGTCCGTCGGTTCCTGTACTTTTCAATGTACAGCCGAGCAGCAGCCCAACAATTCATATCAGCTTTGCCCAATATGAGATGCATGTCTGTGAGTTCAGAAAATGTCTATTCCATAGTTTCAAGTCAAAAAAATGTAGTAATAACAAAAGAAATGAAGGAAATAAAAATGCAAATGGGAAATCAAGACAGTGAACTGACGTTAGTTGTCAGATTATAAAATATGGCATGCACGATTACTCTCACAGTCAACTATCTTAACTTGTAATTCTGTCGCACTCTGCCGCCCCGCTGTTATTTTATTGGTCGAAAATATCAATTTTCTCGAAAACGGTTAACTTCAGAAGCATTTGTTAAGAGACAACAATTTTAGATAATGAATGCAGCTTCGCAACGAAGTAAGCTGGTTAGAAAAAAGTTACCTCCGTATAAGTTCTGGATATTACAATAATACCCCGGAAGCAAAAAACCTACTGCCGCTTGGGAAATTTCTTACATTTTTTGCGAATAATGTATCTAACTGAGTTAAAGTCAGTTACCAAAATGTGTTGACATAGCTCAATTCTTTACCGAGTTATAAACAAAAAACTGGTTTTTTTTCTTAAATTTTGGAGGGCTATAACTCAAAAACTAAAAACCTTTTACCTAACTTTTTTTCGATAATTCGTCATCATTTGATCACACGAATCTACAGTTAAGCGTTGTGTGTGTGTTTTTATTTCTTCAACGCCGGCCTATTAGATTTTAGATTGTAGCATAAATGCATTAGTGTGTGTGTGTGTGTGTGTGTGTGTTTTGTTTCTTTAACATCGGCCTATTTCCGCGACTATCGCCAATCACCGACGCCAGGGAGCACTCTCACCTCACTATCCTGGAAATTTTGCCAAACCCCTGCCTTTCTGTAAGGAGGGTAGAGATCTTTAACGTGCCCAACATCGCATGGACACGGGACCGACGGCTTTACCCCCCCCCCCAGAAGGGCGGAACGTGCAGACATTTAACTTGCTCAAATACAATGCCACAACCTCGGTTGATGTTAAGTGTACAGTAGGTACTGAAAAAGTGAAAGAAGTACCCTGGGATCGAACCCAGTACCCTTCGGTTCAGAGACACACGTTCTTGCCACTGAACCACCGAGGCTCTAGTTAAGCGTTGTCGGTGTAATTACCGGACACCTTGTATACAATGCAATGATTTTAATGTATACATTCCCCATTTTTTCAGAATATAATACCACCCCATGGTTTTACTGATGCTGGAAATAGCAAGACAAAAATATAAGATAGATACACTTTAATTCCGCATATTTATTAGTGAATTTTCGTAGAAAAAATTCACTAATTGGGAGATCCAGACTTATGAATTTTGAAAAATTTTTTGCAAATGAGCCTTAGAACCCATATCCGGGGTCAGTTTCAATTTTTATATGTTTATATATATATATATATATATATATATATATATATATATATATATATATATATATATATATATATATATATATATATATATATATATATATATATATTTGTATAAAATTTAGCACGTACCTTTCTTTTGTAAATGGCTTGGATAAGTTCGTTAGTCAGGAAAATCGGACGATGTTACAGGCATTTAAAGAAAAATAAATTTGGGTTTTCCTCAAAACGTCAAAGTCGCGATTTAAAACGTCAAAATTGTTAATATTTAGGCAATGAACCTGAAACTAATATGATCTATGAAAGGAAAAAGTCTCAAGAATAATGTTTTACAAAGCCTGAACTCTTAGTTTCAATCGTCATTGTCCTTCAACTTACTAAAATGTTTCCAGAAAATTCATTTCAAATAGACCCTTTCAGTAGTGTTGGCTATAGAGTTTATCGTTTAATGGTATATCATTTTTGTCGAATTTGCGTAAAAAATCATTAAAGCGCGATATGGATATATCGGATATAACGGATTATGATGTTATTATGCAAGTTACGAAAAAAAGTTGTATACATTAATTATAGGGTGTCTTGAGCTACATCTTAATAATGTTTTTTTTTAATCGAACACGCCCTATGTTATTGAATTTTTGCATTTTTTTATCTATATATAATATATCCTTGTAAGAAAAGAAAATCGGGACGCATCAAGTGCGTTATGGTAGCCAATTTTCATTAAATGCTTCAAATTTGAATAACTCAATTTGCTATTAACCTATAAGGTTGAAGAGGAAACCAGTTTTTTCGGGAACAATTTAACTTTTCTTTGAGAACTTTTTGTACATTTTCAAACAATAAAGTTGTTTTGATAAAACACGGCACATTGTTTTTACTATATAGGTTATACTGGTAACTAAATTTGATGCCTGCTTTCTTTTAAAAAACACACATATTTGCTATTTAAACACATTTTTATGAAAATTCACTGCCATAACGCACTTGCTGCGTTCAGAGGTTTTTATTTATTTGTAATTTTGCAATTTTAGATTACTTTTTTCAGTTCACTTTTCTATCTACTGATTGAATGATTTTCAGATTATCGTTCAGTTTAGAAAACAGGCAAGATTACAATCGTACCGTATTTGCTAGTGGAGTTTGGTAAAACACCTAGCTAAATAGGTCAACCCTAATAGTTTCAGTTAATTGCTAATGCTTCCGGCAAGCTTCAATTGAAGTTGGAGCTTTCGCTGCAAGGCTACAGTCTGGATATCTACCAACGCCGCCTCTCAATACAACACACACACCCAATCAGGGGCTATACATACAATGCTCCTGAAAGTAGATAATAGATTATAGATTATACCGTAGTCTCCTATTATCAAATGCCTTTACTCATTCCAGTGGTGGCTATATGCGATATTAACACCATATTGCATCGATACAAAATACCACGTGACAAGCTGAACATTGCTACCGCTGAAGATAAGTTAATATCGTGACCGTGACAATATGCTCATATCAATAAATGCCTTAATAGTGGTGCTTAATGATTACAACTCGATTTAGATTGCAGTCCTGTTCTCTAGTGAACCTGGCAGCGTTCAATATATCAATATCGAACACAAATGTGTTCTTACGACTACAATAATGTTTAAATAATTTAAATGTAATGAATATGTCAGTATGGAAGGCTCAAGATGACACCAGTTAGTCGCTTTTGAGTCTACGTTTGATTTGCAAGGGGAAAACCCACCAAAATTTATGAAAATATTTGTACAGTGCATCTCAGGCAATGATCACATTTCAAATGAACACAACTCTGTGTGTGTGTGTGTTTTGTTTCTTTAACGTCGGCCTATTTCCGCGACTATGGCCAATCACCGACGCCAGGGAGCAGTTTCACCTCACTATCCTGGAAAATTTGCCGAACCTCTGCCTTTCTGTAAGGAGGATAGGGATCTTTACCGTGCGCAACATCGCATTGACATGGGACCGACGGCTTTACGCCCCCTCCGAAGGGCGGAACGTGCAGACATTAAACTTGCTCAAATACAATGCCAGAACCTCGGTTGATGTTAATTTTACAGTTTGTACTGAAAAAGTGAAAGGAGTACCCTGGGATCGAACCCAGTACCCTTCGGTTCAGAGGCACACGTTCTTACCCCTGAACCAATGAGGCTCTAACATAACTCTGAAATTTTGTGGCAAAAACTCACCTCTTTTCAAAGTTATTTTTTTCACATATTAAATAACTTCCGGACGCAGCAAGTGCGTTATAATAGCGAATTTTCATAAGAATTGTAGACTATTATTATACGGCATATCACTAAAGTTAATACTTTAAACTTACGCATACTTTGAAGATCGATTTTAGAAGTCCTAGTACGCGCACATTTGAAGAATTCTTGCAAAAGTGTCACCGTCGATATCTCTCTATTATCAAAAAAATCTTGCGTTCTAACCCCTTTTGAGAAAAATTCCCAAAACTAAATTTTCTATGAAGCTGAAGAATTAAATTTTGCTATATCTGTAGATAGTGTAAGTCTCTTTAAAAGAAACTTGTATTACAAACT